>WNWK01002863.1:0-10000 GCA_009830355.1 Cherax destructor | reverse complement strand
TTTTCTTTTTTGTGTCCTTGCCTCGGTGGGATATAGCTAGTTCGGTGAATATATATAAGATGGGGTGGTAGAGGAAGTGGAATATTCAAATGGCTTCAGGAAGAAATCCAAATATTCTTCCTTGAAGCCTTTTTATCCACCTCTCCGAGGCTATGGGTCCCACAATTTGCACCAGAGGTGGACCCCATCTATATATATATATATATATATATATTCTAGTATATTATAGAATTATTATTATATATAGTATGAACAGATTGTACACACAGCCTTTACGATCCTCGGGTAGTCGTCAGGCTTGAAACCCCATTAACCCACCAATCCTTCCTCTTAACTTCCTCTCTAACCCCACGATCTCCTCGCCCAGTCCCCTCCTCTCCACTCCCAGTTACTTAACATTCTTTGCAGGTAATGTTCGTGTGCTAGTCTCCAGCTTCTGTTCAATTAAATCTTATCGTTTACGGAGATTTTTCGAAAAGGTATTTTTGTATTGTGCATTTCTTTTTGTATTTACGAGTATTTTTTTTTTCTGGTTAGATTTTCTCTTTTGTTGCTAAGAGAGAGAGAGATATATAGCTGTTTTTGTTGTCGTTTTGTTGCTAGGAGAAATATTTTTTTATAGGTTTTGTTGCGAGAAGAAAGATATTTTTCTTACAGCTTTTATTGGTAGAAGAGAGAAAGATGTAACTATTTTTATTTATTTTGTTAGTAGAAGGAAGATAGTGCTGTGTTTGTTAATGAATTACATACACATGCAACTTTTCTACGTTTCTCTCAACAGATATTTTTCCTTCCAATAATTGGACTGATACAGTTCCTGGTGGGCGAAACGTTTTTCAAATAAACTAACTCAACCAGCCAGTCATTCTTGACTGGCTGGCCGAGTAGCTTATGTCTACGAGATCGCCATGTTTTCTGCATATTATTATTATTATTATTATTATTATTATTATTATTATTATTATTATTATTATTATAACTGCTACTATTATTATAACCGTATTATTATTTTTATAAGAAGTTATTAATTTTGATGAGTGATATGGGGTCGGGTGAAGGGGTCTCTAATTTCATGAATCAAGAGCCCTTCGTCTGCTTCTTGTAAGGCTATTAATAGTAAATAATTCGTGTCTGCACTTGTCTGCACTTAAATGTAAGTTACTCTGAACTTTAAATGCTAAAACACTTGTCCCATTGTCCCATATCAGTGGAATCAGGGTTAGGTTAGGTTAGGTTGGGTAAGGTACGTCAGGAAACAATACAAATGTTTCCTGACGCGGATCTCAGTCATACGATGACCCGCAGCTGGAGCTTTTGGTCATCTGACGAGGCTTTCCGCTGGCTTATCCCTCCACCCCTTTAAAAATTATGGTTATGATTATAATCATTTTCAGGAAAAACAAATGTTTATATACAAACAAATATTTTGGCGTGACCGATGCTAGAAGCTGGCCACCTCCTCCTCCAGTGGGAACCAGAAGTCTGACGCCTTGTAAATTACGCCACAAAAAAAACTACTTAACTCCGGAGGGTTAGCCACCCAGGATAACCCAAGAAAGTCAGTGCGTCATCGAGGACTGTCTGTCTTATTTCCATTGGGGTCCTCAAATCTTGTCCCCCAGGATGCGACCCACACCAGTCGACTAACACCCAGGTACCTATTTGCTGCTAGGTGAACAGGACAACAGGTCAAAATGTTTCCACCCCGCTGGGAATCGAACCCTGGCCCTTCGTGTGTGAAGCTAGAGCTTTGCCAGCCAGGCCACGGGGTGCACTCAAGCCGAAGAATTTCTTTGTATAATAACTTAGGTATAAATTACATGGTGCATTTCCACTGCGTCCTTGACAACGTAATCTGCCCGTGTTAAGTACAGGCTACTTACAAAGAGTTCATTCAAACCTGATAAAGTACTCTTTCCCTGTGCTGAGTACGAATTCACACGCTTCAGGATACCAACCAGAGAGGGCTTTAAGTGCCTCGTCTGATGGTAACCGTAATTGAAGACCGCTACTTAATTGGCCAGAGAGTAGTTTCAGTTCAGTAAATAACAAGGAAGGTAGAAACTCGCAAAGCGAAGAGAGAAAATTGTAAGTCAACGTTGAGTTACACATTTGTGAAAGATAAAAGGTAAAAGAAAGTATTGTGGGTCAGTTGAATAACTCTTCGCTCTCCTTGATCCATGGGAAGGAAGGCCAGTTCCAAGGCCTTGGATCAAGAGCCCTCTCCCCAGCATATTATTATATAAAAATCTTATACCTTAAACTAGTATAATTTTTCCTATAATATATTGAAGCTCCTACACTAGCATATTATTATATATATATATATATATATATATATATATATATATATATATATATATATAAATTTTTATATATATATATATATCTATATATATATATGAATGGTGAGTCAAGATGCTGCCTCAATGTTGAAACCAACTCAGCTCGGTTTTGGTGTTCAACAAGGCTGTAAGCAGCTGCCCATGCAGCACGAGTATACATCAACAACATGTCCAATGAAAAGCCTTAATCAAATTGGACTTTGCTAATGCTTTCAACTCAGTCAGAAGGGATGCTGCTCTCAAGCAGTTTCTAGGCACTTTCCTTCCCTCTATCCCTTCATAGAATCATGTTATAGTGTGGCTTCTAAACTTTTGTTTGGGGACCATGAAATTGACTCGTGTGAGGGTGTGCAACAGGGGAACCCTCTTGCTCCCTTTCTATTCTGTCTAGCCATCAAGGAAGTCACAGAAGCATTGTCCAGTGAGCTCAATATCTGGTTCTTGGATGATGGCACCCTAGCTGGCACTACACAATCTCCCTAGGAGACATCAGGAAAATTAAAGATATGGTAGGTAGCCTGGGCCTATCTTTAAACCCCACCAAATGTGAGATAGTTTCCACCAATCCACAGATGATCCAGGACATTAGGGCTGTTTTACCAGGGGCACGAGCCATCGATCCAGCCAACAGCACTCTCCTTGGTGCTCCTCTTGGGCCCAATGCCATCGATCTGGTCCTGGAAAAAAAAATCTCCGACCTCAGGACGATGGAAGGTAGGATGAAAGACATCGATACACATGATGCCTTCTACCTACTCACCAGGTGCCTGTCAATCCCAAAACTTACATACTTCCTGAGATGCTCCCCAGCCTTCAGCAGCCCGAAACTCGAGGAATACGACTCTCTCCTCAAGACCATGCTTGAGAGTGTATTGAATCTTTCCCTCGAAGAGGGACAGTGGTTGCAAGCCTCACTTCCAGTCAGACTTGCGGGGCTGGGAGTACGCAAATCCTCCCAGATTGCCCTACCAGCCTTCTTATCCTCTTCCATAGCATCAAATGAGCTAATAAAACAAATTCTTCCAGACAACCTCAGTGATTCAGCAGGAATACAGGACCCTAGCTACACCAGTGCCATCACTGAATGGGAGACTCTTGCTGCTCCAACACCAAAACCTAGTGAAGAACTGGCCTACAAACAGTCAAGCTGGGACGGCCCCATCGCTGAAAAGATACTTGCCAATATGCTCAGGGTCGTAACATCAGACAGGGAGACTGCCCGTCTCCTAGCCGTGAGTGCACATCACTCTGGGGACTTCCTCCAAACAGTTCCCATTTCGGCCATGGGAACACGCCTGGACCCTAAGACCCTTCGTATTGCAGTGGCTCTGCGCTTTGCTGCCCCTATTCACACGGAATATACGTGTATTTGCAGCGATGCGCAAGCCGACCAATATGGTCTACATGGTCTTAACTGTTCTAAAACCAAGGGTTGGCATGCAAGACACAATGAGGTCAACGACATCATAAAGAGAACCCTTGCTACAGCTGGATGCCCAGCCGAGAGAGAGCCTCGATCACTAGCAGCCAACAACGCCCACAACCCAGCAAACCGCCCCGACGGGATCACCATCTATCCTTGGAAGAATGGCAAGCTCTTAGCATGGGATTATACCTGTGTGTCGACACTGGCTGACACCTACATCCCTCACAGTGTTGGGCGACAGGAAGGAGCTGCTGACCACAGAGAGGAGTACAAAATCGGCAAGTACAGGGACATAAGCCAACAGTATAAATTTGTCCTTAAAGAACTGGGTTCCAGACTCATCGACACCACCAGGGACCCAAGGGCAGCCATGTTCATGTTCCAGCGTCTCAGCGTGGCCATCCAGAGGGAAAATGCATGCTGCATACTTGGCTCGCGTCCGGCTTCGGAGGAGCTGGAGGAGATTCATAATCTTTGACATATTGTACCATTGTATTCATGTTCATGTTTGTGTTTTCTATAAATGTATTCTGTCTATTAATAAAGCATTTATATGTAAATATATATATATATATATATATATATATATATATATATATATATATATATATATATATATATATATATATATATATATATATATATATATATATAATACGCTAATCTGAAGGCAGACTGTTTATTCCAGTCTGTGATCGCCTAGGGCCTTACCCACTTTCTATAATGGCTTTTTCCAGAGAAATTGCAACGTTATTTTGTTTACATTCAATAGCAGATAGTTTACTCTTAGTTATTTAAGTTGGATGTGTCTCATTGGCTTATGGGAGGCTTTAGTACGCTTTATTTAGAGTGTATTATGTAAATGTTTTGTGGAAGAGTGTTGAAGGGAAGCGAGGAGTAGGAGGTGAAGGGGAGGCAGAGGAGGATGAGAGAGAGAAGAGGAGGAGAACGAAAAAGAGAAGGAAAAAATGGAAAAGAAGCAGCTGAATTTATAGGAAAAAAATTAAGCGGAAAAGAAACAGGAAAAGATATGGCAAATGGAAAAAGAAAAGCAGAAAAAGAAGAACGTAAAAATAAGATAGAACAGGAAGGAAAGAAATAAAAAATACACAAGGGGAAAGACTATCAAGAAGTCTTGATTTCCGAGAACAAGCAGAATCGTCCACGTCTCCTGGTCTTTATGGGTGACTAAGACCACAAGGTCTATCAACAGAACCTTCCACGTGTCCAGGTCTTCATAACTGGATAATAAAGCACCTCTCATTACCAAATGAAGTGATTAAACGTTCGCTTAGAATCAGTAATTACAAATATTCTATACGTTAATTCTTTCTCATATGTGTATCAAGATTTAGCCTTCTACTCTCTGTTTATTTTCTTCATAGTCCCTTAATTTCTCATCTTTTTATCCTAGTTTATGGTGTATTGATATAATTTTTCGGTGTATAGTTATATATTAAAGTAGCCACTTGCATCATATGTGGTCTGTGTTCTATATCTTATATTCTCCCTCATTCTTTCTGTCTGCCCTTCTATGTACCTATCTATTTATCAGTCTATATATATTTAAGTAGCGATAGTTCGGTAAGGATGGTTTAAAAATTAACAGTATAAACACAGGCTGTTGTGCTCTGCCTGCTTGCAACACCTGCAACAGGGCGTCTCCAGCTATGTATACTTGGAAAAATTATTAATTAAACAATGACCTTCCTGCCTAAAAGCCTGTCTGCCTGATTACCTGCTTGGCTGCCGGAAGCGGCATTGTTATTGCTCGCTCGAAGAACCTTGGATGTCACACCGAAGAAATTCATCTTGGCACGGTAACCCCGATAACTTCAGCCAGGCACCATATCTTCAATGCTACCCCCTGTCCATCTAGCAGTGGAAAAAAGGTACCTATGTATTAGCCAACTGCTGCAGGTTGCATCCAGGGGTAAAATTTGTTAGCGAAGTACATACCTGAATGGAATGTTAAATCCTGTGTAAGAAAACAATTCAGCTCTGTGTAACACAAGACTGGTTGTGCGAAATGTTATATTGTGTGTAAGAATACAATCCAGTCCTGTGTAAGAAACTTTTGTCGTGCTGAAATGTCGTATCCTGTGTAAAACGTTTCGGTCCTGTGTCAGAAACTCCCTTGCCTGCTGGAGGTATTCATGTTTCGGGATGTTAATTAAAAAAGGCACCGTAATATCACCTGGAGGGGGGAAGGAAGGGAGATAGGAGGGAGGGGGGAAGAGAAGGGTTTGCATTGAAGGTGGCACCCCCATCCATAACAGAGCCGACGCTTAACGACCCAGCGACAAAGACCTGACACTGGTGCCTCCAGCTACTACATCACACTAGCAAACACACGTACATACACCCGAAGCTCATATTTATACATACACACACAAAAAAAAAAACACTGTATACTTAATAAAAGTGGAACTAGAAGAGAGGAAACGAAACCAATTAACTTGAGTAAATTCAACTACAAACTATTATTATTATTATTATTATTATTGCCAACTCTTATTCATAACAATCTCCATTACTATACAAAATGAAGAAAGTCAATACAAACATTTTCTAAACAACTCACGTAGAGAGGGACTACCACCACACACACCACAGTGCAGAGGACTACCACCACACACACCACAGCGACTACACCACACACACCACAGCAGACTACCACCACACACACACAGCAGACTACCACCACACACACCACAGCAGACTACCACCACACACACCACAGCAGACTACCACCACACACACACAGCAGACTACCACCACACCCCACCACAAGCAGACTACCACCACACACACCACAGCAGACTACCACCACACACACCACAGCAGACTACCACCACACACACCACAGCAGACTACCACCACACACCACAGCAGACTACCACCACACACACCACAGCAGACTACCACCACACACACGCACAGCAGACTACCACCACACACACCACAGCAGACTACCACCACACACACCACAGCAGACTACCACCACACACACCACAGAGACTACCCCAAAACACACCACAGCAGACTACCACCACACACACACCACAACAGACAAACACTACACACACAGACCACAGCAGACTACCACAACACACCACAGCAGACTACCATCACACACACACCACAGCAGACTACCACTACACACACACCACAGCAGACTACCACTACACACACACCACAGCAGACTACCACTACACACACACCACAGCACTACCACTACACACACACCACAGCAGACTACTACTACACACACACCACAGCAGACCCCACCACACACACCACAGCAGACTACCACCACACACACCACCACCACACACACACACAGCAGACTACCACTCACACACACCACAGCAGACTACTCCCACACACACCACAGCAGACCACCACAACACACCACAGCAGACTACCACCACACACACCACCACACACACCACCACCACACACACCACCACCACACACACCACCACCACACACACCACCACCACACACACCACCACCACACACACCACCACCACACACACCACAGCAGACTACCACCACACACACCACAGCAGACTACCACCACACACACCACAGCAGACTACCACCACACACACCACAGCAGACTACCACCACACACACCACAGCAGACTATCACCACACACACCACAGCAGACTACCACCACACACACAGACCACAGCAGACTACAACCACACACACCACAGCAGACTACCACCACACACACCACAACAGACTAACACTACACACACACCACAGCAGACTACCACTGCACACACCACAGCAGACTACCACCACACACACAGACCACAGCAGACTACTACCAAACACACCACAGAAGACTACCACCATACACACACACCACAACAGACTAACACTACACACACACCACAGCAGACTACCCCTACACACACACCACAGCAGACTACCACTACACACACACCACAGTAGACCACCACAACACACCACAGCAGACTACCATCACACCACCACAGCAGACTACCACCACACACCCACAGCAGACTACCACCACACACACCACAGCAGACTACCACCACACACACCACAGCAGACTACCACCACACACCACAGCAGACTACCACCACACACACGACCACAGCAGACTACCACCACACACACCACAGCAGACTACCACCACACACACCACAGCAGACTACCACCACACACACCACAACAGACTAACACTACACACACACCACAGCAGACTACCACCACACACCCCACAGCAGACTACCACCACACACAAAACCACACAGACTACCACCACACACACCACAGCAGACTACCACCACACACACCACAGCAGACTACCACCACACACACACACCACAACAGACTAACACTACACACACACCACAGCAGACTACCACTACAAACACACCACAGCAGACTACCACTACACACACACCACAGTAGACCACCACAACACACCACAGCAGGCTACCACCACACACACCACAGCAGCCTAGCACCACACACACACCACAGCAGACTAGCACTACACACACCACAGCAGACTAGCACCACACACACACTCCACAGCAGACTAGCACCAGACACACTCCTCAGCAGACTAGCACCACACACACACTCCACAGCAGACTAGCACTGTACACACACATCACAGCAGACTAGCACTGTACACACACACCACAGCAGACTAGCACTACACACACACACACCACAGCAGACTACTACCACACTACAGCAGTACAATCAATTTATAAAACTGGAGAAGAATCAATAACTTCGAGAGAGGTAAGAAACATCTCATCAGTTGTGGATAAGAAGAATGTTGATGAGAAGAGTGTAGAGAGGAAAGCCAATGAGAATGGGAAAGGATGAGGGGAAGGATACGAGAGTGTAGAGGAGAGAGGAGAGAAGACCGGAGATTAAAGATTAGACAGGAGAAAAATAGGCCTCTACTGAGCCCGTGTCAAAATATTAATACCTTACGTCAGATCTCAAGAAAGTGTACAGAGCAGTGTGTGTGTGTGTCGTGCCGAATAGGTCCTTTCTAAAAAAAAATCTTATACGTTTCAAAATATATTTCTTTCATTTATGTTAATGTAAAAATAAATAATTTTGTTCCAAAAGAACCTTAGAAAACTTACCTAACCTTATTATAACAACCGCAATTTATTTTAGCTAATCCAACTAAATATATTTTAGATAAGTTATTATAATTTAATTATGAACGCACAATGAAATATATTTTTTCGTTAGGTTCAGAATGATTTTTCCGAAATTATTGCATACAAAATTTTCGCTTGCCTTATTCGGCAAGATGAGCCTTGCTATTTAAGCCAAAATCTCAAGTTTTACCTATTCAGCACGTCATAAATAAATATATATATATATATATATATATATATATATATATATATATATATATATATATATATATATATATATATATATATATATACAAGAAGGACTTCGAGGAGGAAGTTATGAGTGTGTGAAGGCTGACATACCTAGTAATATGGGTCTCAGCATCGATTTGCTGGATGACTTAAGATGATTTCGCATTTGAATGGATTATGGACGAGTCCCATGGGCGTCGCACTAGGCATAGGCTGTGAGGATCCCTTTACTGAACAACCTTCAGTGAAATGATTTCGTGCTCCGCTAGCAGGAGCACCGACTGTGTGCCGTGTCCACCTGAAACGGCAGGACGGAGTTTAGGAAAATTGTTCGAACGACTGTTAATTCCACGTCTCTCTTCAGTAGATTGAGTGCATTCCTGAAGTCTATTTTTATTACTGAATAATCTTTAGATAGGGTACCGATATATGCCAATGCCACAAGAACCGCAGCTTCGCTGTCTTGGAGACTCCGAAGACAAGCTGCTTTGGTTGAAGTATTATGGACGCCTCTGCACGAATACTTGTAAAAGCCGCCTTAACACCGAGGCGACGAAGATTGCTGTCCACGGCGATGGGTCTTCATCCCTCCATCTTTTTAAGAGAACAAAGAGATGCACCAAAGAATGGTTTAATTTCGTCGGGAAATTAGACCAGCCAGGGAGTTGTTGTCAAATCTTGTCATTTACACTAGGCAGGCTAGACAACCATGCCATCTAAATCTTCTCACAGTGTTTAAGTTAGTAGGCTAATATATTTCCTAAGGTGTATACATGCATATGACTAAAAAGCTAAATGAAAAGAGTACTGGAATATACAGTGT
>WNWK01002862.1:0-191018 GCA_009830355.1 Cherax destructor | reverse complement strand
CATCTCTGGTGAGGGTGGATCTGTGGAGATATTGACAATACTGGTAGTGGATTGAATGATGTCCGACGAAGGTGGAGATTCTGGAAAAGAAAACTTGGCACGTGGTTTAAAGTTTGAAGAATCATTGATTTTGGTGAATGAACCGGGGGCAGCTACGGGTACATGGCGACATAATGCATTAAAACAGGAATCAGTGGTGATATAGTACTGGTAGGGGGAGCGGGTTATTTGAGAATCTTGTCGTATCTGCTTGGAGCTTTGTAATATCAACATTTTAAAGTAGATTGAGTCCCGATTTTCTTCTGTTGTTCTAATTGTGTCTTGAGTATTTCCCTCCCCTTTTGGGGGGCATTCAGAAAGGCGGGTATGTTTGGTCATTCTTGCAGTTCAGATATTTAGGTGGAGTGGTGATTGCATTATTATTATTATAATCAAAAGAAACGCTAAACCTCTGGGGTCATACAGCGCTGCAGGGCAGGACAGGATGCAGGGAGAATGGATTGTAAGAGGGAGAGGGATGATTAGTAGGGTATGGAGTGGTGCAGGGCAGTGGATAGTGCAAGGATAGAGTATAGCAAGAGATCGAGGTAGAAGGGACTGAAGGAGGTGCTAGAGGTATAATCTTCAGAGTTTGTGTAGTAAGTCAGTTGCTGTCAAAAAGTCAATGAGAGAGTCAGGATTAAAGGAGGGTCCATCTGCAAGAAGGGAAGGTAAAGAAAGGGCCGCAGAGCGAAGACGTCGTTGGAGGTAAATTCTGCGTGCTCGTTGATAGAGTGGGCAGTCCAACAGAATATGTCGAACAGACACTGGAACCTGACAATGCTCACAGAGAGGGGCAGGGAGCCTCTCCATGAGATACCCGTGAGTAAGACGAGTGTGGCCGATGCGAAGACGGGAGAGTGTAGTCTCCCAACCTCGACATTGGTGACAAGAAGAAGGCCAGAAACCTATACTCTGTTTAATAGAATGAAGTTTGTTAATTAGCAGGTCAGACCAGCGTTGTTGCCAATGGGTGCGAAGGTGGGTAGCAATGACCGCAAAATAGTCCGTGAAAAGAACATCTCTATATGAAACTGGCAGTATCTGCCTGTTCGTTGCCCTGTACGTCAACATGACCAGGGATCCAACAAAAAACAATATATTTGTGCTTGCTAGAGATACGGTGTAACCAAAGTTGGATACGAAGAACTAGGGGGTGAGGTGTATCAAATTTTCGGATAGCTTGTAAAGCACTAAGGGAGTCTGAAACGACCACAAATGGTGACTCAGGCATAGATGCAATACGGATAAGTGCCACAATAATGGCATACAATTTAGCCGTAAATATGCTAGCCGACGATTATAGATGCCCTCGCACGATGCTGTCCGGAAACACTGCTGAGAATCCGAAACCGTCAGATGACTTTGAACCATCGGTGTATACTGTGATGGCATGTGAATGAGAAAAGAAGTAGTCTAGAAAAAGAGAACGAGAAGCCGCTGTAGGTAGTTGGGCTTTCGCGCAAGGCAGAGGAAAAGCACTGACACGGACAGCAGGAACTTCCCAAGGGGGTAGGGGAAAGGGAGATGCCACATGAACATAGAAAGGTGGTTGCTGAAGGGAAGAAAAGAGCGAATGTAGATGAAGAGAAAAGGGACGAAGTAAGCAGGGCCGACGAACAAATAAAGAGCGTCTACTAACATCTGTGACAATTCTATACATGGAAGGACTGCGGAGGACATGAGAGCGAACATAATAGCGAAGTCAATGTGCATCATGACGATCGGACAAGGATGGAATGTTCGCTTCTACATAGAGGCTCTCAAACGGGGAAGAACGAAATGCACCAAGGCATAAACGCAATCCCTGGTGATGGATGGGATTAAGGCTGGAAAGAGTAGCAGGGGAGGCCGTCGAATATATCTGGTCACCATAATCGAGTTTCGATAAAATTAGGGCTGAATGCAGGCGAATTTGAGTTCTACAATCAGCCCCCCATGAAAGATGTGCGAGGGTTTTAAGGAGGTTTAGCCGGCTATGACAAGTTGCCTTCAGAGAGGTAATGTGAGGTTTCCAGGACAATCGAAGTTCAAACAGGAGGCCGAGAAACCTGACTGTATCACGTTCTGGGATACGTGAGCCGTATAGGTACAATGGATGATAAGAGACCACTGAACGTCTAGGAAACGTAATTCGATGAGTTTTACCACTAGAAAATTTAAACCTGTGAGTGGTGGCCCAATCAGAAACCTGGTTGATGGCATGCTGGAAGGAAACTGCAATGAGGTGACAGTCAGCACCCGCACAAGGTATAGCAAAGTCATCAACATAAAGCGATGACCAAATATTGGATGGGAGAACAGATGCCAGATTATTTATAGCAAGGAGAAAGTGTGTTGTGCTCAGAACACATCCCTGGGGGACACCTTCAGCTTGGACAAATTCCGGGGAAAGTTCATTACTAACCCGGACCCGGAAATGTCTGTCAGTTAAGAAGGCCTTAAGGAAGAATGGTAGGTTGCCTCGGAGGCCTAAGGAGTGGGCCTGGGCGAAGATATTATATCTCAAGTTGTATCATAAGCCTTCTCAAGGTCGAACAAGATAGCGATAACCGAGTGGTTATTAGCAAAGGCATTACGAATATACGTATCCAAGCGCAGTAAGGGGTCAATGGCAGAACGGTCCTTACGGAAGCCATATTGACTAGGGGAGAGACTATTGTGCGTCTCTAAATACAACATCAAACGTCTATTAACTAGACGTTCCATCAACCTTGCAAACTGCACTGGTAAGAGCGATGGGACGGTAGTGGGAGGTCTCATGTCCCGTAGTACCCGGTTTGTGAAAAGGGAGAACAATAACAGACTTCCACAGCTGGAGAATAACTCCTTGCGACCATATAAGATTAAAAAGTCGTAAGAGGACAGTAAGAGCAGACTGATGTAAATGCTGTAGCATACGAATATGTATGCTGTCTGGCCCAGCTGCCGATGATCGGCAAGCAGAGAGTGTTGCCTCCAGTTCTTGAAGGGTAAAAGGCACATTATAAGATTCTTTTCTAAGATAAGAAAAATCTAATGGCTTTAACTCGCTGGCAGACTTAGAAGAAAGGAACGAGGGGCATAGATGGAGCCCCTGAGAAATGCGGACCAGATGATTACCAATTTCAGTGACAATGGCAAGAGGGTGTGCTATATCGACACCAGCAACCTGAAGAACAGGAGCCGGGTCGGGGAGAATTTGCCACCAATTTCCGCACTTTCTTCCAGACTGTACTCATCGAGGAAGCTGAAGTGACGGTAGAAACGTAATCCTGCCAGCAAGTGCGTTAAGCGTCATGTATGACACGGCGAGCAATTGCTCTCTTCTGCTTAAAATCAAGGAGTCTCTCTGTGGTTCTATTATACCGGTACCTGCCCCATGCAGCGCGTTTCAAACGCACTGCCCGAGCACAAGTAGGAGACCACAAGGCACGCACTTCTGAGAATGCTTGCCCGAGGTTTGTGGAATAGAATGTGAAGCTGCGGTTAAGACGGAGGACGAAAAGAGATGTAAAACCTCATCAATTGAGGACGAGAAAGGAACCTCATGAAAGGCAGTAAGATGTGCGTGAAGGTCCCATTTCGCCCGGTCAAATTGCCAGCGTGGGCTATGAGGAGGTGGAGAATACGAAGGGAACATAAGGATGATTGGAAAATGATCGCTATCATGTAAGTCCGGGAGGATAGACCAGATGAAGTCGAGGACAGTTGAGGAAGAGCAGATGGAGAGATCGATGCAAGAGAAAGAATGAGTTCGAGGATCAAAATGGGTTGGAGTACCCGTATTTAAAACATGGAGGGGGAGAGAAGCATAAAATGCCTCCAACTGAACGTGGCGGGAGTCACAGTGCGATCCCCCCCGTCCATGAGAAAATGATGTGCGTTAAAACTGGTAAGTAACAGAAGGGGTGGCAAGGAAGAAACCAGAAAAGCAACATCTGGGATAGACAATGCCCGAGAAGGGGAGAGATACAAAGAACAAAGTGTATACCACTTATTCAAGTGGATACGGGCTGCAGTGTAAAGTAGAGAAGAATGAACAAAGAGCTGACGATATGGAATACTAGTGAGTATAAGAAGAGCACTTTTGTTAAAGGTTCAATTAGAAAAAGGATCCGATGAATATAATAAATCATAGCCCGAAAAAGGACGGAAAACAGCGGAGTGTAATTTGGGTTCTTGTAAACAGACCCCAACAGGGGAAAACTGGGAAACCAACACCTGAAGCTCACCCCGGTTACCCCTGAGGCCTCGAATATTCCACTGCAAATAAGCAATGATATATGAAGAGAAAGATACAAGTCGAAGGTAGAGGTATCTATTGACTACTAGGGTTAGAAAAGTCCACGTGTGGAGGCAGTGGAAGACTTGTAAGCAGCGATGGATAGGAATGCTGTGAAGGAAGGAGGGGTGTAGACGGAGATGAGGTAGGAGGAGGAACCGGAGGTGGAGCGGTGCCCATCAACGTTCCAGTCTCCGTAATGTATTCTGCGATAGCTTTAAGCATTTCAGAAGACAAAGATGCAGGATGTGGGACCACATCAGAGATGGAAGGAGGAGGGGGATGAGCAACAATCGGGGAGACTATGGACTATACTAAAGTAGGGGGTGAGGAAATGGAAGAGTGAACTGTTGAAGGGGTTTGGTAGGGGAAAGGAGTGTAATCGACCTGGGAAGGGGCAGTAGAGGAAGAAATTTGGAAGGGGACAGGGGATGAAGGTATTGAACGAGGAGGATGATGAACCTCCACACACGTTACAGAAATAGTTGGAGGTGAAGAACCTGGCACAGAACTGGGTAGGAAAAATGTGCAGGTTGGAGAAGGGAATGAGGGATGAGTGAAGAGTTTAACAATGGGGATTTTTTTGTGGACTTCTGAGGAGGGCGATGAGGAGGAGGGGTGGGACGAGGGCGGTCAGACACATAACTGTGTGAGTGAGTAGAGGTAGAAGTGAGAACAGAATGGGGTGCCGAGGTAGGGACCTCGGAGCCTAGAACAGCAAAAGAATTCGAGACAGGGGTGACTGAGGATGGGGTGACCACAGAGGAAGTTGTGGGAGTTGGGGCCCCAGAAGTGTGGGGACGTTTAGCAACGTGGGAATAGAAAATACAGGGAAGTCTCCCTTGAAGGCATAAATGAGAGACAGCCATAGCATATGGGAAACCTTCCGCCTCATTGAGACAGCGGATTTCACGCTCATTTAAGTACACTTGACAACAGCGAGAGTAAGATGGGTGCGCCTCACGACAATTAAGGCTCCACTGACTGGGCATTCAGCCATGGACCTGCAATATTTTGCCAGATGACCAAAACGCCAACAGTTTCTACACTGTTGCGGTGTAGGGATCACCTTACGAACTTGTAAACGTTGTCCTGCAATGTAGACCGAGGGCGGAAGTTCACGGCAGTCAAATGTTAAACAAGCTATATTGCAAGGATATCATCTTCGCCTACAAGCAGGGAGGACAAAAGTGTCAACTTTGAGGATAGGCAGGTCTTGGAGCTCAAGCTGTTCCAGAATGTCATCACCACATGTCTGGAAATTCCGTTGGACAATGGTGTGGGGTAAAATGACAGTACCACTACAAGAATTGAGAGAATGATGTTTTTCAATAGTGATAGGAATAGTATCTATGGTCGTAAGGAGAGAAAGATCGCGAGCTTGGCCGTGATGATGCTGGACTGTGATGATGCAAGTGCTGCTCTTGAGAGTGTGAAAGGAGATATCTTTACCTACATGGCGTAGGAGAGCCTTACCAATACTATGATTGGAAAGATAGGCAGTAAAATAAGTCCGTCTTAGCGTAAAAAAATTTGTCCATTGTGTAGTGTGAAACAAAGTGTTTAAGGGAAGTGCGTGGCTAGCTGGTCGTTTCTGAGTTGAATGAGAATGCAGTGTCGAATTGTCATGTAAGGGTCTCGGTCATTTAGATGTGGGACCAGAGTTGGTCCGACGTGGGACAGGCGAGCAACCCAAAAATTGCCGCACCGTAGAGGGAGAAGCCGGAAGCATAGTCAAAGAAGAGCAGAGATCAGACGTATCAAAGGGGCCAGTCGGAACGCCGGTACATGAAGCAGGTGACGAACCAGCACCAGCAAGAGGTACAGGGGTATTGGAAGTGTCCGAAGAGTGGTCCAAGAATGAGGTAGGGTCAGAACTGGGTGCGGTATCAGGAAGGGGCCCGGGGGTAATAGGTTCACGGATTGGGTCGTCCATGGTTAGGTTACTTCTTTCTTTTCATTTTTAATAAAAAAAAATAAAATAAAAATAAAAAATGAATAAAAAAAGGGGGGAACGTGGGGAAATAGCTCCTAGGAGGAATGAAAGGGGCATAAATCCCCCTTCACACCCAAGAGGACCTCAGCACCACAAGTAGTGCAGATGTGGCATGGAACCCGTGTCATACCCTACCCTTCATGCCAGTAAACCAGCAATCCGGGATAGCAGCCTCACATCCACCGAGCTACCTCGGCGGACAAAAGAGAGGACGGCCGGATATCCGCCACAAAGCATACCTCCTTCGGCCACCACCCCCAGAATCTGAAAGGTGGCTTCCAGAGATACACCCGTCGCCCAAAAGACACCCAAAGCTACCCCCCTCCGGGTGACCGGAGAGGGATCGGGACATCCCCACACGATCCAGATTCCATGGCAAACTACACCACCGCCAAGAACTTCAACGGAATGGGATGGACCACGGTACCCTTTTCCCTACCTAGGAATGCCTGTGGAGAGAAACTCACAGGGTAAAAATGGGAAGGGAATAAGGGAGGGATGAGGAGGAGGAGGAGGAAAGGGAAAAGGGACGATGGGGAAGATTGGAAAGGGGAGGGGGGATTGGGGGGTAATTAGGTTCGGTCTGTGGAAGAAGACCAAGAGGTCCAATTCCTCAGACTGATACTCTTTACCGCGACAAGGAGCCCCCCTTAAAGAGGGGTGATGGTGCAAGTCTTGAAGTCGTGTCTTTCGTTGCTACAGGTAGAGCAGAACTTCTTGTCCTTGGTGGGGCAGTTCTTAGTGGTGTGTAGATATGAGTAACAGTTATAACACTGTGGGATGTGCTTGAATTTCTCTGCTTCATTGTAGGTTGGATTGATGTGGAAATAGTGAATAGCCAGACCTTCAGCGAGAGCTCTGGCTGCCATGTTGACGTCACTGAAGGAGACCTTCAGCATTGAGGAAGCATTTGGTATTTTAGTAATATAATCCACCTTGGCACAAGGGTTCTGATCTTCAATAGATGATTTGATTTCTTCAATAGCCTGTGCAGTGATGAGCTTATTCAGTTGCTTGAGAAACACAGTTCTCTTGGCCCTCAAAGCTGGGAAAGTCATGACTTGGAATCCTCTCTGGTTAAGAGTAGTAGTAGCAGTGGAGGTGATGAGTGTCTCAGCCTCGATGTCGTTAGTACAGACAACAAAAGCCTCTTTGAGCGACAAAATCGCATTACACTTGATATGCAGAGTGCCACTGATGGCAGCTGCAAGTGCTAGTTTGGATGAGGCATTGACTGTCCCGCTTGCTGGTTTGATCTTCACTCGGTTTGAGAAGTGCATCGTGGAAGATGCCTTCAAGAGGTGGAGTGATGTCTAGAATATTATCATGAGAATGGGAATGGGAATCAGCTTTTGTGTCTGTCTGTGTACAATCCAATCTCAATGTCTGTGGAGTAGAAGATCAGCAGGGAAAAAAAAATGGTCTACAAGAAAGAAGGCAGAAAACTCTCTACCTTGAATGGATAGGGCGAGCGAAGTCTGACCTCTTACCAGCAGACTGGAACAAGCCATTCCACTAAAGATGGTTACACAGTTTGATTCTACTAGAAGGACATGAGAACATAAGAAGGAACACTGCAGCAGGCCTACTAACCCATGCGAGGCAGGTCCATGTCACTCCCCGAATTAGACCAATGACCTACCTAGTCAGGTCACTTCCACTTAAGGAAGGAGCACGGCATAAGACCTAGTAGCACAAGCTAGACAGGTCCAACTCACACCCACCCACACCCCCTCATGTATTTATCTAACCTATTTTTAAATCTACACGTCTTAGCTTCTATGAGGGTACTCGGGAGTTTGTTCCACTCATCCACAACTCTATTACCAAACCAGTGCTTTCCTATATCTTTCCTGAATCTGAACTTTTCTAACTTGAAACCATTGCTGCGAGTCCTGTCTTGATAAATTAGACACATATGTAACACTTGGGTATCTTTATTGAGGAAACGTTTCGCCACACAGTGACTTCATCAGTCCAATACAAAGTAGAAAGTTGTAGGAGAGGAGGAGTTTGAGATAATCAGTCCCTCGGCCTGGAGTCGATGTGTTCAGTCCATCAATCTTGGAGTAAGTACAACATAGGGCAATAGAAGTTGCTTCGCCTCACCTGACTACAGTATATAAGCAACTTATATTGCCCTATGCTGTACTTACTACAAGACTGATGGACTGAACACATCGACTCCAGGCCGAGGGACTGATTACCTCAAACTCCTCCTCTCCTTACAACTTTCTACTTTGTATTGGACTTATGAAGCCAGTGTGTGGCGAAACTTTTCCTCAATAAAGATACCCAAGTGTTGCACATGTGTCTAATTTATCAACTTGTCGGTTCTCTGAACCATTCATCTGAGTCCTGTCTTGGCTGGATATTTTCAGCACGCTATTTTCATCCCCTTTATTTATTCCTGTTTTCCATTTATACACCTCAATCATATCCTCCTAATTCTACGCTTTTCTAGAGAGTGCAGATTCAGGGTCCTCAGTCTATCCTCATAGGGAAGATTTTTGATACAAGGGATCAACTTTGTCATCCTCCTCTGTACGTTTTCCAGTGCATTTATATCCATTCTGTAATACGGTGACCAGAACTGTGCAGCATAATCTAAATGAGGCCTAACCAAAGATATATTGAGTTGAAGAAGAACTTGATATGAAACCAATAATTCTGTTTGCTTTATTGCGAACACTTATGCACTGTCTTGGTTTTAGATTACTACTAACCAGAACTCCTAAATCCTTTTCGCAATCAGTAGTATTAATTAAGACCTACAATATTCAGTTTATATGTGGCATGGTTATTTTCCTGTCCAACACTTAGAACTTTGCATTTGTCTATATTAAACTGCATCTGCCACTTCTCCGACCACTGCATCAGTATATTCAAATCATCCTGGAGTTCTCTAATGTCCTCATTAGAATGAATTGGACGGCCTATTTTGGTGTCATCAGCAAATTTGCTAATGTTGCTATTTAGTTTTTCAACTATGTCGTTTATGTAAATTGTGAACAACAAGGGGCCCAACACTGACCCCTGCGGAACACCGCTTGTGACGTGCCCCCATTCTGATTTTTCCCCATTTATGCAAACTCTCTGCCGCCTATTTGTCAACCATGCTTCTACCCAGGAAAAAACTTATCCTTCTATTCCGTGTGCCTAAGTTTCCTCAGTAGCCTCTGATGTGGAACTCTATCGAAAGCCTTACTGAAGTCCATATACACAATATCATAATCATTACCATGATGTACCTTCTCAAACACCTTAGTGAAAAAAGTTAGTAAATTCGTAAGTCAGGAACGCCCCTTAGTAAAACCGTGTTGACTGCTGACTGCACTTCGAGTGGAACGAACGACAGCTCATTACACTAGCCCAAGACGACTGAAGTGTCTGGGGATTTATAGGATCGTGACCTGCTACGCAAACAAAATGTTATGCAGAAGTTACAGATCTGTTTAGAATAGTGTTGATATAAGGGAGTAACTGGTGAGAAAGCAACAAGTCTTGCAGCACGACTGTTAGAGGTTCCGTGGCTACAGTCGGAGAAGTAGTAAAAGTATACGAACAAAAACAAGAAGGCGACATCAAATTCTAAATAGAACCAAAGGTCATTACTTTGCCGAAATATCGAATATCAAAAATTCGAATGCAGACAACGATTTAGAGAGGCTACCTTTACCTTTGAACCTTTGATATACCTTTGAAGAGTTTCGAGAGTATCTACTCTCTGAGCCCGGCCATGGGCCAGGCTCGTCTGGTGCTTGCCTGGTCAACCAGGCTGTTGCTGCTGGAGGCCCGCTGCCCCACATATCCATCACAGCCTGGTTGATCTGGCACCTGGTGAAGATATTTGTCCAGTTTCCTCTTGAAGGCTTCTACACTGGTTCCAGCCGTGTTTCGGATATCTTCTGGTAAGATGTTGAATAGTCTGGGACCCCGGATGTTAATACAGTGCTCCCGTATTGTCCCCACCGCACCCCTGCTCCTCACTGGGTTTATTTTACACTTTCTCCCATATCTCTCACTCCAGTATGTTGTTATGGCAGTGTGCAGATTTGGGACCAGGCCCTCAAGTACTTTCCATGTATATATTATCATGTATCTCTCTCTCCTCCGCTCCAATGAGTACATGTTCAAGACTTGAAGGCGTTCCCAATAATTTAGATGTTTCAATGGCTCAATGTGAGCCGTAAACGATCTGTGGATTTGTTCCAGCTCTGCTATTTCTCCTGCCCTGAACGGGGCCGTCAGCACTGAGCAGTATTCTAAGTGAGGGAGCACTAGCGATTTGAATAGTGTCACCATCGGCATTATTTCCCTTGTTTTGAAAGTTCTCAATACCCACCCCGTCATCTTCCTGGCTGTTGTGATTTTTGTCTTGTTATGGTCTTTAAACGACAGATCAGCAGACATAATTATTCCCAAGTCCTTTACGTGTTCCTTTCGTTCTATGTGGTGACCTCTTGCGTTTTGTATATAGTGTTCCTTTTGAGTTCTTCATTTTTTCCATACCTAAGCAGCTGAAACTTATCACCATTGAACGTCATGTTGTTCTCCACTGCCCATTGGAAGACCCTGCTTATGTCCTCCTGTAATTTTTCAGTGTCCTCTACCGTAGTGACTTTCATGCTTATTTTAGTGTCATCTGCAAATGATGATACAAAAGTGTGCTGGGTGTTTTTATCTATGTCTGCTATGAGGATGAGAAACAGCAGAGGTGCCAGGACAGTGCCTTGGGGCACTGAGCTTTTGACCTCGCTGATGCTGGATCTTGCCCTGTTCACTACTACTTTTTGTGTTCTTTGTGTTAGGAACTCAAAAATCCATCTGCCTACCTTCCCCGTAATGCCTATGGCCCTCATTTTGTGCGCTATCACTCCATGATCGCATTTGTCAAACGCCTTTGCAAAATCTGTGTAAATCACATCTGCGTTTTGGTCGTCCTCCAATGCCTCCGTAATTCTGTCATAATGGTTCAGCAGCTGTGACAGGCATGATCGACCCGCTCTAAAGCCATGCTGGTTCGGGTTATGTTGGTTGTGCTGGTCCATGAACTTTGTAATCTGCCGTCTCATCACTCTTTCAAAGATTTTTATGATGTGAGAAGTGAGGGCTACTGGTCTGTAATTTTTAGCTAGTGCTCTACTACCTCCCTTATGCAAAGGAGCTATGTCTGCACTCTTTAAGGCCTCTGGAATTTCACCTAGATCTAAGCTCTTTCTCCACAGAATACTAAGGGCTCTTGCTAATGGTACTTTGCACTGTTTTATAAATAAAGCATTCCATGAATCTGGTCCATTTCTTTTTCGAAAACTATGGGATTTGTACTAATGTCGGTTAGGTGGTCTGCGCAGCCTTCTGCTGAAGTGAAAAATATTTCTGCATTTTCTACCTTGCTGTCATTTAGTGGGTTGCTGAACACTGACTCATACTGTTCTTTTAGAATTTCACTCATTTCCTGTTCATCGTCCGTATACGAATCTCCTCTCAATAATGGTCCAATTCTACAGGTAGTTCTTAGCTTGGATTTTGCATAGGAGTAGAAATATTTTTGGTTTCTTGCAATATCCTGTATGGCTCTTTGTTCCCTTTGTACTTCTTCTGTCAGGTATGACATCTTAAGTTTTTGCTCTAATTCCGTGATCTCTCGGTTAAGGCTATCTCTCTTCTGTTGCAACATAACTGTGTTTTTCAGCAATTCAGTAACCCGTTTTCTTCTCCTGTACCATCTCCTACGCTCTCTCTCTATATCTGATCTTCTTCGGGGTTTCCTCAATGGTACGTGTTTCATACATACCTTGTATGCTTCTGTATTCAGCTTCTCTAGGCACTGGTGGGGATTTAGGGTGCTCATGTCTGATTCCCATGATATGTCTGATAGCTCTTGGTTTATTTTTTCCCAGTCAATTCTATGATTATTAAAATTAAACTTACTGAACATTCCGTCTCTAACATTAGTGTCGCAGTTCCCTAACCCTGAGTTAATACTAGTTTGAACTTCTATGATGTTATGATCAGAGTATATTGTTTTTGTAACTGTTATGTCTCTGATTAATTCCTCGTTGTTTGTGAATATCAAATCCAGGGTATTTTCATTTCTAGTGGGATCAATTATCTGTTGGTTTAGTGAGTACTTTTCACAAAGCCTCATTAGTTCTCTGGTATGTGCCTGTTGAGCCAGGGTGCTTCCAGGAGTTATTTCTGGTATAACATTATGGTGCCTCATCTTCCATTTTACATGAGGGAGATTAAAATCTCCAAGGATTAAAATGTTTGGGGTGGGATTCTCTAGCCTATCCAGATAGCTAGCTATCTTCTTTAACTGCTCTGTGAATTCCTCCGCAGTTGCTGATGGTGGTTTGTATACTAGGATAATTACTAGATTCTTATTTTCCACTTTAATGCCGAGGATTTCTACTATATCATTCGTAGCGTTCAAAACTTCTGTGCAACAGAGGCGAGATGAGAAATTACCTAATATTTCACCAGAAATAGATGTTGCATTCATTAATTCATTTAGAATGGAATATACGTCGGAAGATGTCGGTGAGAAAAAATAAGCACAGAGCATATTTTCATATTCTGACCAACTAGTAAAGTTATCGAAATCACAGTTAGTAACGAGATCACTGGCTTCTCCAGGCAACGCTGATCTGGAAACACTTCCATTCGCAACACCTCCATCTAAATTGTTTACGTCTTTGCGAATTGTGGTGACCCAGCTGCTTGTGTTGCCATCAAAGGTGGGCACAACGTCTAGAAGTTCACCAGAATAAATATATGGTATATGGACTGGTTTTGTCTTTCAGTCGGCAAAGAACCACTAAGATTCTGAGCTGATTTATCAGTTAACTAGCGCATTAGCATCCTTAATCACAGGTGATTCAGAGATTGTTTCAGAGAATTTATACGATGAAGAAAAAAGAATAAGAAATTACAAAACAGAAGAATTTAAGTAAAATAAAAATAAATGATGCTTGACAAACCCTACATATATAAAAACAAATTATAAGACACAGAATAAGAAAAGAAACTCACTGAACTTTTTTAATTAAAAATTGCATAAAATGCAAAAGAAAATATTACTTGAATTTCAATTAATTTCAGTGGTGAGTTGTCTCTCTACTCACAATTTCAATACGAATTTCTTGTAATAAAATTTTTGATCTATGCAGAAGAACTTGAAAAGTGACTTAAAATTAACATAAAAATGCAAATATACTGGAAAGGAAACGTTTCTAATAATAAGCACAGGAAATTTTGAGAAAATAACAATAAAATAATATGGATGACACTGAAAAAAATTGTAATAATGTAAATTGGATTATTGTACTGAAATTGCCAGACGTTTCACATTAAATAAAATTAAACATCAATTTCTTGAGAACTTATAACGCAAACCACAAGAAAAAATTAAATACTGGATAACGGGTTACAAAATAAAAGAATAAAAATCGAAAAAAATCTCTGGAGATTAAAATAAAAATACACGATCAAACTATGTAGAATTAAATCAGTCATTGAGAAGTTCCATACAAAACATATAACCAAGAAAATATGATATAAGAAAGAACAGATTAACTCTTCACACAGTACACATAAATTACTCAAAATAGAACAATGGTATTACTGAACTTAAAAAAAAATGAAAATTTGCCAGAGTGAACTTTTTCTATAAAAATAGTAATAATGAGAATAAAAATAACACATGATACAAGATAATTCAGACACTCACAGTACTGAAGGGACAAAGATAACAAAGTCACTCAATACAACTGATAAGAAATCTTACTTGTAAAATTAATAGCTAGCAAACTAGACATGGAGTAACACTGTGAAACACAACAAGAATGAACACACGGTAACACATAAAGTGCTAGTCACAGAATAATAAAGTACACACAAAATTACAAAATTAATAGTAAAAATTAGCACACTTGAAAAATTAGGAAAATGGACTGAAAATTAAGTCAACACACAAGAAAAATTATAACAGGTAACGTAGAACACAGCACTTAATAGTAAATAACACTGTAAGAGAACTGACAGGATATAAACTAATAATACCACTGCCTTTAATTAAAAAAAGAATATAATTGAACTCAATAAGGAAAAGCTACTTCACTTTGCAGGAAAAAATAAGGACATAAAAAGACAAAACGAATGCTTCACACTACATTTTTATTTATTAACACATCGGCCGTCTCCCACCAAGGCAGCGTGGCCACCAAGGCTGTGGAGAAAATTCTCCAAAGGGGGGGTATGCGCCCTTACTACACTTGTTAAGGGCCCTCACCCTTTCCTCCCTTAGGAAAGGGCCAGAGGAGGCGCGTCTGGCTGTGAAAAACAATTTAATACAAGCCAGATGTACTGACTACAGTGTGTCACGAATTGTGCTGACCACAGCACCACGAGACACCTCATGGCTCACGAGGCAGCACAAGGCAGCACGAGAGGTCAGATTGAATTTGACCACCGAAAGGACGGGAGCTACGGCGCGGTGTATAAACCGGACATAGACATTAGTCGTACGCATCCGTTATTCTAATTTAATCTCCACTAATGTCGGGAAATCAGATAAGAACTCTGTTCCAGCGCGTTTAGTGAAAATCGCTGTATATTCAGAAGTGTGCGCAGCTTCAATTTACTGCAAGACAAACGTAGAGACAATCGCAAGTGAATTCCATCGAAACAAGACGGTGACTTCAGCGGCATTCTACAATCAAGACATCATTTCCGCTGTATATGGTGGAGCCAATAACATCGCTGAAAGTTACACAAGCAAGGTATGTTTTGTGTTCTTATCAAACAGGGGACAGCGCAGTTCTTGTGGTCAAGAACATCAAAATTTACCTATTGACGGCGGTTATGCGTGGACTTTTAAGTCCAAACAAGTGAGTAAGCCGCCTTTCAGTCCATTTAAGACTGAAATATGGGCATATGCTCCTTTGGGGCAATAATTATAATCACTTGATGTTTACCTTACAGCCCTGTGGAGAATGAGGCCATAGATGGATCCCCTGAGAAGGTGTTGGGGACGGCTGCGACATCTTGGATTCATCAATAAGCTAAGTAGCAAGACAGTCTATTATATCGTAGGAGCCCATCCTCCACAGTAGTGGTCCTTACGAACCGGAAGTTTGGTCATTACGAACCGGAAGTTTCGGTCCTTACGAATCGGAAGTTTTGGTCCTTACGAATCGAAAGTTGATCGTATTCGAACCAGGAGAGTGGCCACATGGTGGTCCAGAGACTTATACTACAGTGTATAAATGTCTACGATCCAAGGTCCTTCGAGAAAAGCTGTAAAATTAGTGTTTTTACAAAAGAAACCAGAATATATGAGTCCCTACTCTCAATCAAAGAGCATGGGAAGCTCTCGCGAGGCATAGAAAACGCGAGCCGGCAGGCGCTCACCCGACACCCAGGAAGAAAACGGTAGTCGGGTCACCCAAGGTTGGGGACAGTACTGGGGGGATCACCCCACTCACCCACGCAGGAGCAACACTTCAATTTCTGCTTAAGTCAGCAGAGAAGCAGACTGACTGGCGTAAGGCTGGTCTGTGAATGTGTATAGTATAAACAGTTTATATATACACACAGTGTTTATAATGTTTATAGACACAAATTAAGAGAAGAAACTGTGTATTATGTATGTCTCTTATATAATATAGGAAGTGATATTAAGTTTAAACTTTCATATTAATTAACATTGTAACAGTGATATATGTATGTATATAAACATTGAATATATGTGTAGTATATACAGTGAAATATAATGTGTGAAGTGACGTCAGTGCTGAGACTCAGTTTAGCTGAGACATCAATTCTGGACATAAACAAACCTTGTGTTGTTTGTCCATATGTACTCTGCACCTCAAGGCCACTGACCTTGAGAGACATGGTTAGTGGGTCAACATTGTGCTGACGCAGTCAAAACAAACTCAGCTGGAGTTTTTTAAACACTCTAAGTGTGCTGTTAGTCATTATACTAGCAAAATGTCGTCATTAACCACAAAATTCAACACGTTACAGACGAAAATTACTCAAATGGAGCAATTAATTTCAGTCTGTATAGGTTTAACCCAAGACACAAATATAGACTATGATCAGTTGGAAATTAAATCTCAGTTATTTAATAAACGTCTGGAAATCATTAATTCAGGCTACGAGATTTACGAAAGGGAATTTCTAGATACCAACCTGTCAGAGGAAGAAATTAAAAGTGTCTTGGATGCCTTTAGTGAACAACAATTAAGGTGGACAAGAATACAGGCTATCTGCCGCAAAACTTTGTCAAAGAAACCTACTGTAATCAGTGGTCAGACACCTGTCCCAACACCTGTTACACCTGCCACAACTGGTGTAGGCTTACCGAGTCTTCCCAAATTGGCTATGCCTATTTTTGAAGGTAATGATTATGAAGAGTTCATTAGTGGATTTAATTCTTTAGTGAATTCACGTACTGACATAGATGAGATAGCTAAGTTCAATTATCTCAGATATCTCTTGAAAGGTGAACCCTATGAACATAAGAACATAAGAACATAAGAATGGCGGAACACTGCAGAAGGCCTACTGGCCCATACAAGGCAGGTCCTTATCAAAACCACCACTACCTAAGAATTTATTCCCTACTCACGACACAAATCAAACCCAGCCCCTCCCACTCATATATTTGTCCAATCTCCTTTAAAGCCACCCAAGGTCCTAGCCTCTATCACAGTACTCGGAAGATTGTTCCACGCATCTACAACTCTGTTCGAAAACCAGTACTTGCCTATGTCCTTTCTAAATCTAAATTTATCCAATTTAAATCCGTTATTTCTGGTTCTTACTTGGTTCGATATCCTCAGTATTTTATTAATATCTCCTTTGTGTATGCCCATCATCCACTTGTACACCTCGATGATATCTCCCTCATTCTACGTCTCTCCAGAGAGTGGAGATTCAACGCTCTAAGTCTATCTTCATACGGGAGATTTCTTATACTGTAAATCATTTTAGTCATTCTTCTCTGTATGTTCTCCAATGAATCTATATCCATCCTGTAGTAAGGAGACCAAAACTGAGCTGCATAATCCAAATGAGGTCTCACTAGTGATGTATAGAGCTGTAAAATAACTTTTGGACTTCTGTTGCTTATACTTCTTGAAATAAATCCTATAATCTGTTAGCCTTATTGGCACACTTAGGCACTGTTGTCTTGGCTTTAGATTCCTGCTTACCATGACTCCCAAGTCTTTTCACATTCTGTATGATCAGGCTCTACTTCACCTAGTTTATAAATTCGAGGGATATTTTCATTACCAAGGACTAGTACCTTACACTTATCCACATTGAACTTCATCTGCCACTTTTGAGACCAAGACATTAATTTGTCCAAATCCTCCTGGAGTTCACTGGTATCCTCCTCAGAATGAATCATACGGCCTATTTTTGTATCATCAGCAAATTTACTCATGTCACTTGCAATTCCTTCATCAAGGTCATTTATGTAAATTATGAACAACAATGGGCCTAAAACTGATCCTTGTGGAACGCCACTAGTGACTAATCCCCATTCAGATTTGACCCCATTAATGGAAACTCTCTGCTTTCTATTGGTAAGCCATGCCTCTATCCATGCTAGAACTTTACCTCCTATACCATGAGCTGCCACCTTTCTTAAGAGTCTCTTGTGAGGTACTCTATCGAAGGCCTTACTGAAATCCAAGTAAACTATATCATATTCTTTATCACTGTCTACTGCCTCAAATGTTTTATTGAAAAACGTCAGTAAATTTGTTAGGCAGGAACGACCTCTCGTGAACCCATGCTGAGATTCATTAATCAAATTATGTTCTTCAAGGTGACTTCTAATAATATCAGCTATAATTGATTCTAATAATTTGCCTACTATAGATGTGAGGCTTATTGGACGGTAATTTGATGGAATTGACTTATCCCCTGATTTGAATATAGGAACTACATTAGCTATCTTCCACATCTCTGGCACAATACCAAGAACGAAAATCAGGAACTTTTACCGTATTATCCCTATTCTCGTACTCCCAGGTAATATTAAAAGTAATGGATTTGTGATCACTTGCGCCAAGCTCTTCAGTGATCTCCAGATTATTTACAAGGGTTTCTTTATTTGACAAGACTAGGTCGAGCAAATTATTACCTCTGGTAGGCTCCGTCACACACTGCTTCAGAAAACAGTCCTGAACTACTTCCATAAAGTCACTGGACTCCAGATTACCGGTCAAGGAAGTCCAGTCAATTTGACTAAAGTTAAAATCCCCTACTATCACTACGTTATTGTGTCTAGAAGCCCTAACAATTTCGTCCAAAAGAAGTCTCCCTCTATCGTGATCCAAGCCTGGAGGTCGGTATATTACACCTACAATCAGTTTTTCTTGACCTTCTAGAAACTCTACCCAAACAGATTCTGTTAATGATCCATCTATTTTTATGCCTGTTTTTATGCAGCAATTTATATTTTCTCGTACATATAATGCAACTCCACCCCTTTCCCATTATATCTATCTACATGGAACAACTTAAACCCTGAATATGACACTCAGCAATCATATCCCGACTCTTTATATTATACCATGTTTCAGTTATTGCAATGACATCAAAGTTCCCAGCACATGCTACCAAACGTAATTCGTTAATTTTATTTCTGGCGCTTCGACAGTTAGTGTAAAATACATTGAGATGTATCTTCTTGTGAACCTTTTTCATATTCAGCTTTTGTTTTACACAATTTATGTTACTATTATTACCCTGTGTTACTCGATTACTGTTATTGTTAAGATTTATGATATCAAAGCCTGAATCAATATTTTGACCCTCATTATTCACCATTCCTAGACCCATACCTCTAACTAATCCTAGTTTAAAATCCTAACAACATCCTCAACTGAGCTAGAGAGAAATTCTACACCTGCCCTGGATAAGTGAACCCCATCCCTGGCATACATGTCATTTCGGCCATAGAAGTGGTCCCAGTTGTCAATGAATGGGACTGCATTATCCTTACAGTGTTTGTCCAGCCAGCAATTTATACCAATCGCTCTGGACAGCCATTCATTTCCAACACTCCTTCTTGGCAAAATGCCACATATAACAGGGCACCCCCCTTCTTCCTAATTATGTCTATTGCTGTCCTGTACCTTCTAACTAAATCCTCACTTCTACGCTTGCCTACATCATTGCCTCCAGCACTGAGGCAGATAATAGGATTGATCCCATTACCGTTCATGATGTTGTCAAGCCGGCTAACAATATCCTCCATCCCAGCCCCAGGAAAGCAAACCCTCTGTCTCCTACTCTTATCCTTCAAGCAGAATGCCCTATCCATATACCTAACCTGGCTATCCCCAACAACAACAATGTTTTTACCTTCCTTTGTGTCGTTCGTCGTGACGTTCCCAGTAGTCGACTCACATTCATCGGGTAGCACGGAGAAGGCATTCGATGTTTCCACAGCAGTCTCTTTCTTCTTCATCGTTTCTAACTCTCCATTCGTTTTCTTGATCTTCAACTTTGTTCCTTGAAGTCCGGCCACTGCCCAGGTTCCCTTCTTGACCTGAGGACTCACAACAGGAGGACTACTACGAATCCTCTTGTTTTCCTCCGTCAATCGCCGAATCTCAAGCTTCGCTACCCTCAATTCCTCCTTAAGCTGCTGGTAAAGTTGCTCAATGGACGGCATCTTGGTTCACTTCACAGAGCAAAAGTGGTTCAGTCCACAGAGAACCCTAGACACGTCCTCTCTGAGTTAAGAACAGATCATTTCCGGTGGTCAAAGGCAATTATGCTCTAGCCTTATGTGTCTTAGCAGATAATTATCTTGATGCTGACAAAGCCAGGGTTAGACATGCAGTCTTAATATCAAGCTTGAAACCACCCAAACATTGTCTTTCAGACTTACAGTCATTTAGAATCACATTTTAAGGACTTGCCTTGTATGGGCCAGTAGGCCTTCTGCAGTGTTCCTCCATTCTTATGTTCTTATGTTCTTATTAGACAATAGTCTTAGAACTCTAGGAGTTAAATATGACCTAGAGCAATATCATTGGTTTATAAGTGGTATTATACAAGATAAACTGTCAACACAAACCATTGAACGTTTAAATATTATGTTCAATAAACGTTATTTCACTTGTGAAGAAATTAGCAATGGTTTACAGACAATAGTCTCATGCATGCAAGCAATGAGACAATATGAGAAATCCACCAATCCTGTTGTGGATAATAAACCTTCAAATCAGTACAAAAAGAGTGTACCTACTCCCACTAAACCACATAATGGGAAATCCCATGTAGGCACTTATCAATCTGTGATCACAACAGACATAAACGTACTCCAAAATGTGTACTTTGTGATTGAACACATTGGGCACAGTATTGCATTCAATACACAACAATGGAGGCACGGAAACAACGTGCTCAACAGCTGAAACGGTGCACTAAGTGTTTAAGTGAACACAAGGGAGGTAAATGTTCACTGAAGAAGTGTTTTAAATGCAAGGGAATGCATCACACAGCATTATGCCCAAGCACTTCTGCTGAACAACCGACTTCCACAGAGTCAGGAAGTCAACAAACAACAGCATTAAATGTGAGAGATAAGTCTAAATCGACTGCTCTTCCAATAGCTCGAGTAGAGTTATCCAATAAATTACACAAAACCAATGTGCTAACATTATTTGATCAAAGCTCACAAAGGTCTTTCATAAGACGAACAGTGTTGCAAAAATTGAATAAGCAACCCCATGCCAAAATACAGTTAGAATAGCTGGATTTTTCCAAAGTTCTGGTAAGCAGATATATGACCTAGCCAGATTTACTGTTGGTCTAGGAAACAGGAAAAAGACAGTAGAAGCTGTGGTAGTCGATGATTTGCCTAAGTCGGTGCAGATCCGGGGAATAAGAGATACAGTTGCAGCACTGAAAGCAGCCAAGGTCAAGTTAGCCTGTCCTGACATACAGACGGACACGATTAGTCCAATTGATTTAATCATTGGAAGTGATTACTATCACTGTTTTGTGGAAAATATAGTAAGTAAACATGATGTTCACTTGCTGAAAACAGCTGGAGGCCATATGATATGTGGTCCAATTCCCTCTCAAAGCGGGAAAGAAGCTGAAATTGATTCAGTGGATAAATTCATGAGTGAAAGGGGTTGGATTAGAGTGGGAATTGCACATGAGTAAATAAAATTATCAAAGCTTATTTCTTGGGTAGCATTGAAAATTAGGTTGAACAAATATTCTGTTAGTGGGATGGAATGTGAAGGACTTGCCAAGAATGGGCCAACAGGCCTGCTGCAGTGTTCCTCCTTTCTTATGTTCTTATGTTAAGACGTAGAATGAGGGGAGACATGATCGAGGTATACAAGTGGAAAATGGGTATTAATAAAGGGGATATAAATAAGGTATTGAGGGTATCTCTCCAAGAGAGAACCCGCAATAATGGATTCAAGTTAGATAAGTTTAGATTTAGAAAGGATATTAAGAACATAAGAACATAAGAAAGGAGGAACACTGCAGCAGGCCTGTTGGCCCATTTTAGGCACGTCCTTCACATTCCATCCCACTAACAGAATATTTGTTCAACCTAATTTTCAATGCTACCCAAGAAATAAGCTTTGATAATTTTATTTACTCATGTGCAATTCCCACTCAAATCCAACCCCTTTCACTCATGAATTTATCCAACCTAAATTTAAAACTACCCAAGGTCCTTGCTTCAATAACCCTACTAGGCAGACTGTTCCACTCATCAACTACCCTATTTCCAAACCAATACTTTCCTATATCCTTTCTAAATCTAAACTTATCTAACTTGAATCCATTATTGCGGGTTCTCTCTTGGAGAGATACCCTCAAGACCTTATTTATATCCCCTTTGTTAATACCCATTTTCCACTTGTATACCTCGATCATGTCTCCCCTCATTCTACGTCTTACAAGTGAATGTAATTTAAGGGTCTTCAATCTTTCTTCGTAAGGAAGATTTCTAATGCTATGTATTAATTTAGTCATTCTACGCTGAATGTTTTCTAACGAATTTATGTCCATTCTGTAATATGGAGACCAGAACTGAGCTGCGTAATCTAGGTGAGGCCTTACTAATGATGTATAAAGCTGTAATATAACCTCTGGACTTCTGTTGCTAACACTTCTTGATATAAATCCCAGTAATCTATTTGCCTTATTACGTACGCTTAGGCATTGCTGTCTTGGTTTAAGGTTGCTGCTTACCATCACCCCCAAGTCCTTCTCGCAATCTGTATGGCTAAGTTCTACGTTATTTAACTTATAAGTGCTTGGGTTATAGACACTCCCGAGCTTTAGAACTTTGCATTTATCTACATTGAACTGCATCTGCCATTTTTCTGATCAGGAATTGAGTTTGTCTAAATCCTCCTGTAGTTCACTGACATCTACGTCTGAATCGATTATCCTACCTATCTTCGTGTCATCAGCGAATTTGCTCATATCACTAGAAATTCCCTCGTCAAGGTCATTTATATATATTATAAACAACAACGGGCCCAAAACCGATCCCTGAGGAACGCCACTTGTTACAGATCCCCACTCCGATTTAACCCCATTTATGCACACCCTCTGCTTCCTATTGGTGAGCCATGACTCGATCCATGACAACACTTTTCCCCCAATGCCATGAGCAGCCACTTTCTTTAACAGTCTCTGATGTGGTACTCTATCAAAAGCCTTACTAAAATCCAAATAAACAATATCGAATTCTTTATCATTATCAACTGCCTCAAAAGCCTTACTGAAAAAAGTTAATAAATTAGTTAGGCAGGAACGGCCCCTGGTGAATCCATGCTGAGTATCATTAATCAAATTATGCCTATCGAGATGGCTTCTTATGTTATCAGCTATAATCGACTCTAGTAATTTGCCTACAATTGATGTTAGACTTTATTTTTTTTTTTTTTTATTAACACATCGGCCGATTCCCACCAAGGAAGGGTGGCCCGAAAAAGAAAAACTTTCATCATCATTCACTCCATCACTGTCTTGCCAGAAGGGTGCTTTACACTACAGTTATAAAACTGCAACATTTACACCCCTCCTTCAGAGTGCCGGCACTGTACTTCCCATCTCCAGAACTCAAGTCCGGCCTGCCGGTTTCCTGAATCCTTCATAAATGTTACTTTGCTCACACTCCAACAGCACGTCAAGTATTAAAAACCATATGCCTCCATTCACTCCTATCAAATACGCTCACACATGCTTGCTGGAAATCCAAGCCCCTCGCACACAAAACTTCCTTTACCCCCTCCCTCCAACCTTTCCTAGGCCGACCCCTACCCCGCCTTCCCTCCACTACAGATTTATACACTCTCGAAGTCACTCTGTCTCGTTCCATTCTCTCTACATGTCCAAACCACCTCAACAACCCCTCCTCAGCTCTCTGGACAATCGTTTTGGTAATCCCACACCTCCTCCTAATTTCCAAACTCCGAATTCTCTGCATTATATTCACACCACACATTGACCTCAGACATGACATCTCCACTGCCTCCAGCCTTCTCCTCGTTGCAACATTCATCACCCATGCTTCACACCCATATAAAAGTGTTGGTATAACTATACTCTCATACATTCCCATCTTTACTTCCATGGACAAGGTTCTTTGTCTCCACAGACTCCGAAGTGCTCCACTCACCCTTTTCCCCTCATCAATTCTATGATTCACCTCATCCTTCATAGACCCATCCGCCGACATGTCCACTCCCAAATATCTGAATACATTCACCTCCTCCATACTCTCTCCCTCCAATCTGATATCCAATCTTTCGTCACCTATTCTTTTTGTTATCCTCATCACCTTACTCTTTCCTGTATTCACTTTCAATTTTCTTCTTTTACACAGTCTACCAAATTCATCCACCAACCTCTGCAGCTTCTCTTCAGAATCTCCCAAAAGCACAGTGTCATCAGCAAAAAGCAACTGTGACAACTCCCACTTTGTATTTGCTTCTTTATCTTTTAGCCCAACACCTCTTGCCAAGACCCTCGCATTCACTTCTCTTACAACCCCATCTATAAATATATTGAACAACCACGGTGACATCACACATCCTTGTCTAAGGCCCACTTTTACTGGGAAATAGTCCCCTTCCCTCCTACATACTCTAACCTGAGCCTCACTATCCTCATAAAAACTCTTCACTGCTTTCAGTAACCTTCCTCCTATTCCATACACCTGCAACATCTGCCACATTGCCCCCCTATCTACCCTATCATACGCCTTTTCCAAATCCATAAATGCCACAAAAACACCTTTACCCTTATCCAAATACTGTTCACCTATATGTTTCACTGTAAACACTTGGTCTACACACCCCTACCTTTCCTAAAGCCCCCTTGTTCATCTGCTATCCTGCTTTCTGTTTTACTCTTAATTCTTTCAATAATAACTCTACCATACACTTTACCAGGTACACTCAACAGACTTATTCCCCTATAATTTTTGCACTCTCTTTTGTCCCCTTTGCCTTTATACAAAGGAACAATACACGCTCTCTGCCAATCCCTAGGTACCTTACCCTCTTCCATACATTTATTAAATAATAGCACCAACCACTCCAAAATTATATCCCCACCTGCTTTTAACATTTCTATCTTTATCCCATCAATCCCAGCTGCCTTACCCCCTTTCATTCTACCCACTGCCTCACGAACTTCCCCTACACCCACAACTGGCTCTTCCACACTCCTACAAGATGTTATTCCTCCTTGCCCTACACACGAAATCACAGCTTCCCTGTCTTCATCAACATTTAACAAATCCTCAAAATATTCTCTCCATCTTCCCGATACCTCTAACTCTCCATTTAATAACTCTCCTCTCCTATTTTTAACTGTCAAATCCATTTGTTCTCTAGGCTTCCTCAACTTATTAATCTCATCCCAAAACTTTTTCTTATTTTCAACAAAATTTGCTGATAACATCTCACCCACTCTCTCATCTGCTCTCTTTTTACATTGTTTCACCACTCTTTTAACCTCTCTTTTAACCTCTCTTTTTCTCTCCATATACTCTTCCCTCCTTGCATCACTTCTACTTTGTAAAAACCTCTCATATGCTAACTTTTTCTCCCTTACTACTCTCTTTACATCATCATTCCACCAATCGCTCCTCTTCCCTCCGCACCCACTCGCCTGTAACCACAAACTTCTGCTGAACACTCTAACACTACATTTTTAAATCTACCCCATACATTTTCGACCCCATTGCCTACACTCTCACTAGCCCATCTATCCTCCAATAGTTGTTTATATCTTACCCTAACTGCCTCCTCTTTTAGTTTATAAACCTTCACCTCTCTTTTACTTACTGATTCTATTTTCCTTGTATCCCATCTACCTTTTACTCCCACTGTAGCTATAACTAAAAAGTGATCTGATATATCTGTAGCCCCTCTATAAACATGTACATCCTGAAGTCTACTCAACAGTCTTTTATCTATCAATACATAGTCCAACAAACTACTGTCATTACGCCCTACATCATATCTTGTATACTTATTTATCCTCTTTTTCTTAAAATATGTATTACCTATAACTAAACCCCTTTCTATACAAAGTTCAATCAAAGGGCTCCCATTATCATTTACACCTGGCACCCCAAACTTACCTACTACACCCTCTCTGCATGTTTCTCCCACTTTAGCATTTAGGTCCCCTACCACAATTACTCTCTCATTTGGTTCAAAAGTTCCTATACATTCGCTTAACATCTCCCAAAATTCTCTCTCTCCTCTACACTCCTCTCTTCTCCAGGTGCATACACGCTTATTATGACCCACTTTTCGCATCCGACCCTTATTTTAATCCACATAATCCTTGAATTTACACATTTATATTCCCTCTTTTCCTTCCATAACTGATCCTTCAACATTATTGCTACCCCTTCCTTAGCTCTAACTCTCTCAGATACTCCTGACTTAATCCCATTTATTTCTCCCCACTGAAACTCGCCTACCCCTTCAGCTTTGTTTCGCTTAGGGCCAGGACATCCAACTTCTTTTCATTCATAACATCGGCAATCATCTCTTTCTTATCATCCGCACTACATCCACGCACATTCAGACAACCCAATTTTATAAAGTTTTTCTTCTTCTCGTTTTTAGTAGATTTGTACAGGAGAAGGGGTTACTAGCCCATTGCTCCCGGCATCTTAGTCGCCTCATACGACACGCATGGCTTACGGAGGAAAGATTCTTTTCCACTTCCCCATGGACAATAGAGAAAATAAAAAGAACAAGAGCTATTAAGAAAAGAAGAAAAACCTAGATGTGTGTATGTATATATATGCATGTGTATGCCAGTGTAGTGTGACCTAAAGGTACAGTAAAATAGCTAGATATACTGTTATCAGTGTTTATAACAGAAAAAAAAAAGACACCAAAATCTTTCCATTTATTAAAAAGTTTCAGGTTTCTGTTTCACAGTATCAAAGCCTGAAGTCAGGTAAATAAAATTGAAGAACCTCCATGGTGGTTGCTGTCTACCACATATCATACTACCTAGGTTGGGCGGTACATCCTGAGTAATCCAACTCAAGAACATAAGAACATAAGAAAGGAGGAACACTGCAGCAGGCCTGTTGGCCCATTCTAGGCAGGTCCTTCACATTCCATCCCACCAACAGAATATTTGTTCAACCTAATTTTCAATGCTACCCAAAAATAAGCTTTGATAATTTTATTTACTCATGTGCAATTCCCACTCAAATCCAACCCCTTTCACTCATGAATTTATCCAACCTAAATTTAAAACTACCCAAGGTCCTTGCTTCAATAACCCTACTAGGCAGACTGTTCCATTCATCAACTACCCTATTTCCAAACCAATACTTTCCTATATCCTTTCTAAATCTAAACTTATCTAACTTGAATCCATTATTGCGGGTTCTCTCTTGGAGAGATACCCTCAAGACCTTATTTATATCCCCTTTGTTAATACCCATTTTCCACTTGTATACCTCGATCATGTCTCCCCTCATTCTACGTCTTACAAGTGAATGTAATTTAAGGTCTTCAATCTTTCTTCGTAAGGAAGATTTCTAATGCTATGTATTAATTTAGTCATTCTACGCTGAATGTTTTCTAACGAATTTATGTCCATTCTGTAATATGGAGACCAGAACTGAGCTGCGTAATCTAGGTGAGGCCTTACTAATGATGTATAAAGCTGTAATATAACGTCTGAACTTCTGTTGCTAACACTTCTTTATATAAATCCCAGTAATCTATTTGCCTTATTACGTACGCTTAGGCATTGCTGTCTTGGTTTAAGGTTGCTGCTTACCATCACCCCCAAGTCCTTCTCGCAATCTGTATGGCTAAGTTCTACGTTATTTAACTTATAAGTGCTTGGGTTATGGACACTCCCGAGCTTTAGAACTTTGCATTTATCTACATTGAACTGCATCTGCCATTTTTCTGACCAGGAATTGAGTTTGTCTAAATCCTCCTGTAGTTCACTGACATCTACGTCTGAATCGATTATCCTACCTATCTTCGTGTCATCAGCGAATTTGCTCATATCACTAGAAATTCCCTCGTCAAGGTCATTTATATATATTATAAACAACAACGGGCCCAAAACCGATCCCTGAGGAACGCCACTTGTTACAGATCCCCACTCCGATTTAACCCCATTTATGCACACCCTCTGCTTCCTATTGGTGAGCCATGACTCGATCCATGACAACACTTTTCCCCCAATGCCATGAGCAGCCACTTTCTTTAACAGTCTCTGATGTGGTACTCTATCAAAAGCCTTACTAAAATCCAAATAAACGATATCGAATTCTTTATCATTATCAACTGCCTCAAAAGCCCCACTGAAAAAAGTTAACAAATTAGTTAGGCAGGAACGGCCCCTGGTGAATCCATGCTGAGTATCATTAATCAAATTATGCCTATCGAGATGGCTTCTTATGTTATCAGCTATAATCGACTCTAGTAATTTGCCTACAATTGATGTTAGACTTATTGGGCGGTAATTTGATGGTAACGACTTGTCCCCTGCTTTAAAAATAGGAATTACATTAGCCATCTTCCACGTATCCGGCACTACACCTGTTTGAAGAGATAGGTTAAAAATGTTAGTTAAGGGTTCACAGAGTTCTATTTTGCATTCCTTAAGAACCCTTGAAAAAGCTCATCAGGGCCTGGCGATTTATTTTGCTTCAAACGGTCTATCTGTTTGATAACCTTTTCGCTAGTGACTGTGATACTACATAATTTATCTTCTTCAGGCCCACTAAAATACCTAATTCTTGGGATATTATTAATGTCTTCCTGAGTGAAAACCGAGAGAAAATAATTATTAAAAATAGAGCACATTTCATTCTCTTTGTCAGTAAGATACCCATAATTATTTTTAAGGGGACCTATCTTATCTCTAACTTTTGTTCTATACACCTGAAAAAACTTTTGGGTTAGTTTTCGAATCCCTAGCAACTTTAATTTCGTAGTCCCGTTTAGCTTTTCTTATCCCCTTTTAACGTCCCTCTTAATGTCAATATACTGACTCATAAGATGACCTCACCTCTTTTGATACGCCTATAAACTCCTTTCTTCTGCCCTAAAAGATATTTGAGCCTATTATTCATCCATTTTGGGTCATTTCTATTCGATCTAATTTCTTTATATGGATAAATGTTATTTGGGCAGCATGTATAGTGTTCAGAAAACTGTCATATTGATAGCTCTCTTCATTACCCCAGTCCACAGATGATAAGTGTTCTCTAAGTCCATTGTAATCTGCTAAGCGAAAATCTGGGACCGTTACTGAGTTATTCGTACTATGAAACTTCCATTCAATGCCAAAGGTAATTGATTTGTGGTCGCTTGCGCCGAGTTCCTCTGTAATTTCTAAATTATTAACAAGGGTTTCCTTGTTTGCCAGAACTAAGTCAAGCAGGTTATTTCCCTTGTAGGTTCTGTCACAAACTGCTTCAAAAACAATCTTGAACTACATCTAAGAAATCGTTAGATTCTAAATTCCCAGTCAAAAAATTCCAATCAATTTGACTAAAGTTGAAGTCACCCAGAATAACTACGTTATCGTGCATTGTGGCCTTAACAATTTCCTCCCATAGTAGTCTCCTTGGTCCCTATCTAAGTTTGGGGGACGGTATATCCTAAAATCAATTTTTCATCCCCCTCTGAAAATTCTATCCAGACAGACTCTGTATGTGTTATTTCAGACTTTATTCCCTTTTTATGCAACAGTTCAAGCGATCTCGGACATACAGTGCCACTCCACCCCCCTTCCCGAAACTTCTGTCTACTTGGAACAATTTAAAACCCTGTATATGACATTCAGCAGGCATGTCCCTATTTTTCGTATTGAACCACGTCTCAGTTATGGCAAATACATCAATGTTACCTGCACTTGCAAATAATCTCAAATCGTCCATCTTATTCCTAGCACTACGACTATTTGTATAATACACTTTTAAAGACCCTCCTTTCTCTTTACCCTTCCTGCTCCATTCTGTTTTACCACTATACCTATTTCTGTCCTTGTTATTGTTAAGATTTTTTATATCAAAGCCTAGATCTATATTTCGACATTCATTATTTTCCATTTCTAAACCCATACCTCTAACTAATCCTAGTTTAAAGTCCTAACAACACCCTCAACTGAGCTAGCAAGAAAATCCACACCTGCCCTGGATAAGTGAACCCCATCCCTGGCATACATGTCATTTCGGCCATAGAAGTGGTCCCAGTTGCAAATGAATGGTACTGCATTATCCTTACAGTGTTTGTCCAGCCAGCAATTGACACCAATTGCCCTGGACAGCCATTCATCTCCAACTCCTCTCCTTGGCAAAATACCACATATGACAGGGTTCCCACCCTTCTTCCTAATTATGTCTATTGCTGACCTATACCTGCTAGTCAGGTCCTCACTCCTACGTCTGCCAACATCGTTGCCTCCAGCACTGAGACAGATAATAGGATTGCTCCCATTACCTCTCATGATGTCGTCCAGACGGCTAACAATATCCTCCATCCCAGCCCCAGGAAAGCAAACCCTCTGTCTCCTACTTCTCTCTTTCAAGCAGAAGGCCCTATCCATATACCTAATTTGACTATCCCCAACAAGAACAATGTTCTTACCTTCCTTGGTGTCGTTCGTGATGTTCCCTGTAGTCGACTCACATTCATCGGGTAACACGGAGAATCGGTTCGATGTTTCCACAACAGGTTTCTGGTTCTTCGTTAATTCTACCTCTCCATCCATCCTCTTGATCTTTAACTTTGTCCCATGCATTCCGGCCACTGTCCAGGTTCCTTTCTTGGCTTGAGGATTCTCAACAGGAGGATTACTACGAATCCTCTTGTTTTCCTCAGTCAGTCGCTGTATCTCAAGCTTAGCTACCCTCAGTTCTTCCTTCAGCTGCTGGTAGAGTAGCTCAAGAGAGGACATCTTGTTCAGATTCACAGAGAGCACACAAGACACGTCTTCACACCTCACAGTAGCGTAACATCGCACGACTCTGTGAAGAGGAACATAAGAAAGAACCTGAAACTCTTCCCAAGAATTAAGATTAGTCCAATTTATCATTAAATTCTTCCCAAATTTTATTAATTATAAATGAATCCAATTTATATAAACCAAAAGAAATATTCATATTATTTTCAAAACTGCTTTTAATGAAACATGATTCTATTATATTTCTCTCAACCATGGACTTGCTTGATACAACCTTCTCAGCATTTTGAAAATCAATTGGATGGTTAAAATCTCTCACATGAATAAATAGAGCATTAGAATCTTGTCCAGTTCTAATGCTATATTTATGTTGCTTTAATCTTAGTTCAAGACTTTTACCAGTTTGACCATAATAAACTTTATCGCATATTTTACAGGAATCTTATAGACACATCCGTCAGCATTTTGGGGAATTTTTTATCAAAAGTCTTTTACTGTATCAAGATTTTTAAATACAACTTTGATATTAAAATTCTTAAGAAAGGAAGGCATATCAACCAAGTTTTCATGGTAAGGGAGAACCAACATATTTTTGGTTGAATAAGGTTGGTTGTCCCTTTTTGGATTGTAAAAAGTATTCCTAGCTATTTTAAAAGATTTATCAATTATGTTTCTTGGGTATTTTAAATCATTAGCTATTTCATAAATTTTAGAGATTTCTTCATCTATGAACTCTGGACTACAAATACGTAAAGCTCTCAAAAACATTGAAGAAAAAACCGACACTTTAACTCTATCTTGATGTGAAGAGTAATAGTGTACATAGGAACAATTATTTGTAGGTTTTCTGTAAATTTTAAATTTAAAATCAATGTTACCCTTAATAGAGCTAAGTGGTATAGATATGTTGATGATATTTTGTGCCTTATGCCTAAGAATGTAGATATAAACCATTTCCTTGTTAAATTAAATAGCTTAGCTCATTCTATAAATTTTACTGTTGAATTCGAAGTAAATAACTCATTGCCCTTCCTAGATGTTTTTATTATTAAGGGTAACATTGATTTTAAATTTAAAATTTACAGAAAACCTACAAATAATTGTTCCTATGTACACTATTACTCTTCACATCAAGATAGAGTTAAAGTGTCGGTTTTCTCTTCAATGTTTTTGAGAGCTTTACGTATTTGTAGTCCAGAGTTCATAGATGAAGAAATCTCTAAAATTTATGAAATAGCTAATGATTTAAAATACCCAAGAAACATAATTGATAAATCTTTTAAAATAGCTAGGAATACTTTTTACAATCCAAAAAGGGACAACCAACCTTATTCAATCAAAAATATGTTGGTTCTTCCTTACCATGAAAACTTGGTTGATATGCCTTCCTTTCTTAAGAATTTTAATATCATAAGAACATAAGAACATAAGAAAGGAGGAACACTGCAGCAGGCCTGTTGGCCCATTCTAGGCAGGTCCTTCACATTCCATCCCACTAACAGAATATTTGTTCAACCTAATTTTCAATGCTACCCAAGAAATAAGTTTTGATAATTTTATTTACTCATGTGCAATTCCCACTCAAATCCAACCCCTTTCACTCATGAATTTATCCAACCTAAATTTAAAACTACCCAAGGTCCTTGCTTCAATAACCCTACTAGGCAGACTGTTCCACTCATCAACTACCCTATTTCCAAACCAATACTTTCCTATATCCTTTCTAAATCTAAACTTATCTAACTTGAATCCATTATTGCGGGTTCTCTCTGGAGAGATACCCTCAAGACCTTATTTATATCTCCTTTGTTAATACCCATTTTCCACTTGTATACCTCGATCATGTCTCCCTCATTCTACGTCTTACAAGTGAATGTAATTTAAGGGTCTTCAATCTTTCTTCGTAAGGAAGATTTCTAATGCTATGTATTAATTTAGTCATTCTACGCTGAATGTTTTCTAACGAATTTATGTCCATTCTGTAATATGGAGACCAGAACTGAGCTGCGTAATCTAGGTGAGGCCTTACTAATGATGTATAAAGCTGTAATATAACGTCTGGACTTCTGTTGCTAACACTTTGATATAAATCCCAGTAATCTATTTGCCTTATTACGTACGCTTAGGCATTGCTGTCTTGGTTTAAGGTTGCTGCTTACCATCACCCCCAAGTCCTTCTCGCAATCTGTATGGCTAAGTTCTACGTTATTTAACTTATAAGTGCTTGGGTTATGGACACTCCCGAGCTTTAGAACTTTGCATTTATCTACATTGAACTGCATCTGCCATTTTTCTGACCAGGAATTGAGTTTGTCTAAATCCTCCTGTAGTTCACTGACATCTACGTCTGAATCGATTATCCTACCTATCTTCGTGTCATCAGCGAATTTGCTCATATCACTAGAAATTCCCTCGTCAAGGTCATTTATATATATTATAAACAACAATGGGCCCAAAACCGATCCCTGAGGAACGCCACTTGTTACAGATCCCCACTCCGATTTAACCCCCCAAAATGCTGACGGATGTGTCTATAAGATTCCCTGTAAAATATGCGATAAAGTTTATTATGGTCAAACTGGTAAAAGTCTTGAACTAAGATTAAAGCAACATAAATATAGCATTAGAACTGGACAAGATTCTAATGCTCTATTTATTCATGTGAGAGATTTTAACCATCCAATTGATTTTCAAAATGCTGAGAAGGTTGTATCAAGCAAGTCCATGGTTGAGAGAAATATAATAGAATCATGTTTCATTAAAAGCAGTTTTGAAAATAATATGAATATTTCTTTTGGTTTATATAAATTGGATTCATTTATAATTAATAAAATTTGGGAAGAATTTAATGATAAATTGGACTAATCTTAATTCTTGGGAAGAGTTTCAGGTCCTTTCTTATGTTCCTCTTCACAGAGTCGTGCGATGTTACGCTACTGTGAGGTGTAGTCTTTGTTAGTGTGATGTGACTGTGAGGTGTAGTCTCGCCCCTTATATAAGCCCTTCTTGTCATGTTTCCTGTTATAGTTCCTTGATAATGTGAGTAGTCACGAAAGCGCTTGGAATTCTTCTATTTTTTCATAGTGGTTTTCTTGCTATTAAAATATATATATATATATATATATATATATATATATATATATATATATATATATATATATATATATATATATATATATATATATATATATATATATATATATATATTTAAAAATGGAAAAGATTTTGGTGATTTTTTAAGAAAAATTTACTTCCAGCTGGTTAAAAAAATATTCGTAAATCACTGGTTTTGTTATGATAGCAATTAGTGAGTGATTTACGAGAGGTGAGGCATGTGTGCTCGAAGCTGCTGAAATTCTCTTGGAAGAAAATGGAAGAAATAACACTAGCATCTCTCTTAATCCCTCTCTCTCTCTCTCTCTCTCTCTCTCTCTCTCTCTCTCTCTCTCTCTCTCTCTCTCTCTCTCTCTATCTCTCTCTCTACTACAAACATTTAGGATTCCTCTCAACCTTCACCAATTCTCTGCTTTTTTTTTTAAATACCGAGGTCACCTGTTCACCCACCTCCACATTAAAGTGAAATCTCATTTCGTGGACAGAAAAGGCGGACGTAAGCTCAATAAATGCTCTCACAAAGCTCGTCCTACGTCTGTATTTTATTTGAAAAAAAGTGAGGGCACCAGCTGTTACCTCGGGTCCTTGAGCATCTCTGTTGAAAGTTTTATTGAGATCCAAAAAATGGTGGATGCCTATCCGTGTCTTTTCTGTATCATTTATGTACTTTTTTATGTATGTGTTATGTATCTTTTATATACTTGTTATGTACCTGTCATGTACCTGCTCTGTACCTGTTATGTATCTGTTATGTTCCTGTTACGTACCTCTTAAGTACCTCTTATGTACCTGTTATGTACCTGTCATGTACCTGTTACGTACCTGTTATGTACCTGTTACTTACCTGTTACGTACCACTTAAGTACCTGTTATGTACCTGCTACGTACCTCTTACGTACCTGCTGGTCGATTCATTCCATATATATATACGATTTAACTGCTCTTAAATAGCTTTTAAGAGCAATATCTTTTTACACATATTTCAGGTGTTTTATTTACCACTGCCTAATTGCTTTTCCCAGAGTTTTTAAACAGCGGATCAACAAATGAGTTTTACGAAAACACGTTACAGTAATGGGATGGTCTGCAGGTGTTGGCTACACTGTGAGGATGGTACTGCAGGTGTTGGCTACACTGTGAGGATGGTACTGCAGGTGTTGGCTACACTGTGAGGATGGTACTGCAGGTGTTGGCTACACTGTGAGGATGGTACTGCAGGTGTTGGCTACACAGTGAGGATAACACTGCAGGTGTTGGTTACACTGTGAGGATGGTACTGCAGGTGTTGGCTACACTCTGAGGATGGTACTGCAGGTGTTGGCTTCACAGTGAGGATAACACTGGAGGCGTTGGATACACTGTGAGGATGGTACTGCAGGTGTTGGCTACACTGTGAGGATGGTGCTGCAGGTGTTGGCTACACTGCGAGGATGGTACTGTAGGTGTTGGTTACACTGTGAGGATAGCACTGCAGGTGTTGGATACACTGTGAGGATGGTGCTGCAGGTGTTGGATACACTGTGAGGATGGTACTGCAGGGTTTGGCTACACTATGAGAATGGTGCTGCAGGTGTTGGCTACACTGTGAGGATGGTACTGCAGGTGTTAGCTACATTGTGAGGATAGCACTGCTGGTGTTGGATACACTGTGAGTATGGTGCTGCAGGTGTTGGATACACTGTGATTATGGTGCTGCAGGTGTTGGATACACTGTGATTATGGTGCTGCAGGTGGATCTGGAGTACCCCTGTGAGTATGGTGCTGCAGGTGTTGGCTACACTGTGATGATGGTACTACAGGTGTTGGCTACACTGTGAGGATGGTACTACAGGTGTTGGCTACACTGTGAGGATGATACTACAGGTGTTGGCTACACTGTGAGGATGGTACTACAGGTGTTGGCTACACTGTGAGGATGGTACTGCATATGTTGGCTACACTGTGACGATAGCACTGCAGGTGTTGGATACACTGTGAGGATGGTACTGCAAGTGTTGGCTACACTGTGAGGATAGCAGTGCAGATGTTGGCTACACTGTGAGGATGGTACTGCAGGTGTTGGCTACACTGTGAGTATGGTGCTGCAGGTGTTGGCTACACTGTGAGGATGGTACTGCAGATGTTGAGTACACTGTGAGGATAGCACTGCAGGTGTTGGCTACACTCTGAGGATAGCACTGCAGATGTTGGATACACTCTGAGGATAGCACTGCAGGTGTTGAGTACACTCTGAGGATAGCACTGCAGGTGTTGGATACACTCTGAGGATAGCACTGCAGGTGTTGGCTACACTCTGAAGATAGCACTGCATGTGAGGTGTTGGCTACACTCTGAGGATAGCACTGCAGATGTTGGCTACACTCTGAGGATAGCACTGCAGGTGTTGAGTACACTCTGAGGATAGCACTGCAGGTGTTGGATACACTCTGAGGATAGCACTGCAGGTGTTGAGTACACTCTGAGGATAGCACTGCAGGTGTTGGATACACTGTGAGGATAGAACTGCAGGTGTTGAGTACACTCTGAGGATAGCACTGCAGGTGTTGGCTACACTCTGAGGATAGCACTGCAGGTGTTGAGTACACTGTGAGGATAGCACTGCAGGTGTTGGGTACATTGAGAGAATGGTGTTATTAACATTACTTATCTATTATTTTTTTTAAGTGAGAAGTGAAACTAAGTAAAGGAGAGATGAGTGTGTGTGAGTGTACTCACCTTAACTATTTGTACTCACCTGTTGTACTCATCACTGATCGCTACTAGGTCCTCTCTCTCCCTGCTCCACGAGCTTTATCATACCTCGTCTTAAAACTATGTATGGTTCCTGCCTCCACTACATCACTTGCCATTCTATTCCCCTTCCTGACAACTCAATGACTGAAGAAATACTTCCTAACATCTCTTCGACTCATCTGTGTGTGTGTGTGTGTGTGTGTGTGTGTGTGTGTTGTGTGTGTGTGTGTGTGTGTGTGTGTGTGGAACATACATTACAGCCAGCTTCATCAAGTGTAGCAAACAGTTACAGGCCTGTAAGAGCCAGGTGGATGTGGTGACATTATCTGACTTTTTCAAGGGTTCTCTCTCTCTCTCTCTCTCTCTCTCTCTCTCTCTCTCTCTCTCTCTCATCTCCTTCACTCCACTTCAGGTCTGTACTCCTTCAAGCCTCTCTCTTTAAATGCTCACGACAGATCTGAAAAATTTAACAGTTGGAAACGTGTCGTGACTCTTACAATAGTTGGTATTTTACCTGAAAGCGGCAGCGTAAAGGGAAGAGGAGAGAGAGAGAGAGAGAGAGAGAGAGAGAGAGAGAGAGAGAGAGAGAGAGAGAGAGAGAGAGAGAGAGAGAAAAGAGGCTTTAAATAAGCTGATGCAGGTAACAGCTCTAGAGCTTGTAAATAAAGTTAGGAACCCTGAACCTTACCTTATAGAACCCTGTGTAAGAGAAAGCGAAAGAGAGAGAAAGAGACAGACAGACAGATAGACAGACAAACAAGACAGACAGATATACAGAACGTATTCTTTCCTTCTAAGCATCTCGTGAATGATACTGTATTTCACACCATTCATATTGATAATGTTTTCAGTGTTGTATTCTGAGTGAACATTAAATGCTTCATGCTGTCGAGATAACATATCTACCCGGAGCCGCTCCAAGGCCTTGTCAGGCGGGGAGGCCATTTACCTTAAAAGGTCTTACATTATTGTCTCTTGCATGTGTGTGTGTGTGTGTGTGTGTGTACTCACTTAGAGTTACTCACCTAGTTGTGGTTGCAGGGGTCGATTCATAGCTCCTGGCCCCGCCTCTTCATTGGCCGCTACTAGGTCACTCTCCCTGGTCCATGAGCTTTATCATACCTCTTCTTGAAGCTATGAATGGAACCTGCCTCCACTACATCGCTTCCCAAACTATTCCACTTCCCGACCACTCTGTGACTGAAGAAATTCTTCCTAACATCCCTGTGATTCATCTGAGTCTTCAACTTCCAACTGTGTCCCCTTGTTGATGTGTCCCATCTCTGGACATTCTGTCTCTGTCCACCTTGTCAATTCCTCTCAGTATTTTATGTCGTTATCATGTCCTCCCTATCTCTCCTGTCCTCCAGTGTCGTCGGGTCGATTTCTCTTAACCTCTCCTCGTAGGACATATCCCTTAGCTCCGGGACTAGTCTTGTTGCAAAACTTTGCACTTTCTCTAGCTTCTTTACGTGCTTGGCTAGGTGTGGGTTCCAAACTGGTGCTGCATACTCCAATATGGGCCTAACGTACACAGTGTACAGAGTCCTGAACGATTCTTTATTAACATGTCGGAAAGCTGTTCTTAGGTTTGCTAGGTGCCCGTATGTTGCAGCAGTTGATGGTTGATGTGCGCCTCAGGAGATTTACCTGGTGTTATACTCACCCTAAGATCTTTTTTCTTGATTGAGGTTTGTAGTCTTTGGCCCCCTAGACTGTACTCCGTCTGCGGTCTTCTTTGCCCTTCCCCAATCTTCATGACTTTGCACTTGGTGGGGTTGAACTCCAGGAGACAATTGCTGGACCAGGGTTGCAGCCTGTCCAGATCCCTCTGTAGTTCTGCCTGGTCCTCATCCGATTGAATTCTTCTCATCAACTTCACATCATCTGCAAACAGGGACACTTCGGAGTCTATTCCTTCCGTCATGTCGTTCACAAATACCAGAAATAGCACCGGTCCTAGGACTGACCCCTATGGAACCCACTTGTCACCGGCGCCCATTCTGACACCTCGTCACGTACCATGACTCGCTGCTGTCTTCCTGACAGGTATTCCCTGATCCATTGTAGTGCCTTCCCTGTTATCCCTGCCTGGTCTTCCAGCTTCTGCACCAATCTCTTGTGTGGGACTGTGTCAAACGCCTTCTTACAGTCCAAGAATATGCAATCTACCCACCCCTCTCTCTCTTGCCTTACTGCTGTCACCCTGTCGTAGAACTCCAGTAGGTTTGTGACACAGGATTTCCCGTCCCTGAAACCGTGTTGGTTGTCGTTGATAAGCTCATTCCTTTCTAGGTGCTCCACCACTGTGTGTGTGTGTGTGTTTGTGTGTGTGTGTGAGTGTGTGTGTGTGTGTGTGTGTGAGTGTGTGTGTGTGTGTGTGTGTGTGTGTGTGTGAGTGTGTGAGTGTGACTTTCGAGTAGATCACCTTCCAGCAAGTTGTTGTGGCACTCAGGTGGTGTAGCACTCAGGTAGTGTGGGACTCAGGTGTGGGACTCAGGTGTGGGACTCAGGTGTGGGACTCAGGTGATGTGGCACTCAGGTGGTGTGGCACTAAGGTGGTGTGGCACTAATGTGGTGTGGCACTAAAGTGGTGTGGCACTCAGATGGTGTAGCACTCAGGTGGTGTGATGCTCAGACGAAGGGTATCCACTGGCATAACATAACAGAGAGCCAGCCAGCCAGCCAGCCCAGCCAGCCAGCCAGCCAGTCGTGAACGGCGTGATTAACAACACTTTAGCGCTGCTGCTCGATTTGAATGCACTTTTCAAAATACAAGAATAAATTCTGTTAATCCCGACATTCGTATTGTATAACTGAATAAAAGTAGTAACAATATATGTGTAGTTGAACGAAATAATCTGTATAATTATCAAAACAATGAGAATGTGTTTCAGTAGCTACGTAAACTAGCTTTAACTATAGTTTCGCTATTTTTCATGTTTACGTGGCTAACTTTTATGTGGTTCCGTATGTTTTCTATGGTTAAGAGTCTCCTTAATAATGGAGAGATCTGAAAGTGGTACAAGCCGGGGACGTCGCTCACACACACACACACACACACACACACACACACACACACACACACACACACACACACACACACGGTGTCTATAAACCGGGCAGCAGCCCATGTCCCTGAGTTTCACTGCTAATGGTTCCTATGTTTGGGTGACCTCCCAACTCTCTCTCTCTCTCTCTCTCTCTCTCTCTCTCTCTCTCTCTCTCTCTCTCTCTCTCTCTCTTTCTTCTTGCGCAAATATCGTCTTGCCTCTTTTTTTCCGCAGATTTTTCACATCTACTTTTTTCTTGTCGTCCTTTGTCTTCACCGTTTCCTTGATGTCTGATTCGCCTCTTTTATTTTTCTCATAGCCTTCGTCTTATTTGCCTTTATTGTTTTCTTTGTATTTTTCGTCTTCTTTGTCTTCTTCTTCTTCTTCGATTCCTTTCCTTTCTTGGCTTCTTTTTGTCATCTTGGATGTCGTCTTCCTTTTCTTTGTCATCTACGTTTTTTTCTTTTATTTCTTTGCCTTCCTTGGCTCTCCGCCTTCGCTTCTTTTGACTTATTTGTCGTCGCCTTCTTTATCTTTGTCTTCGTCTTCTCTTTCCTTCATTTTCTTGGTGTCCGCTGTTCTCCCTGACAACCGACATTACACGAAGCTCGTAAAGTCTTCCCCCACGACACGCGCTCCGCTTGCAATAAGGATCCCTTGGCCCTTCAAAATAGGGAGGGGTAAGTTCCAAAGATTTTGGGAGGAGAGTTACCTACCCCCTTATGTCAAACCTGACTCCTTCCATTTCCCACGAACTGTTTAATTCCTAACGAGATTAGGACTCTACCCTTGAATGAATGATGGTGAAAGAGTTTCTCCTTCTTGGTATCCAATTCTAAAATTTTTAAAGGGGTGAACCGGCAAGCCAGCTGAAGGCCTCGGTCAGATGACCGAAAGCTCCAGCTGCTGGTTATCATATGGCTAAGACCCACGTCAGGAAACTTGCCCTGTTTCCTGACAAACTTTAACCTAACCTAACCTGACAAACCTTACCTAACCTAACCAACCCTTTTGGTCACTGCCTTGGTGGGAAACCGCTGGGATAGGCTTATTCTGCTAGAGAGGGCCTATCTGAAGAAGCCTAGATGATATAAATATACGAGAGCCCTAGCTTCCATTATTATTATTTATTAATAGTAATAACAAGAATAATAATAATAACAACAGAAATAATAATATTATTATTCCTTGAGAAGCGCCAAACTCATAGGGGCCATACAGCATCTGGCACGGGAGGTAATTAGAGCTGAACCAAGGGGGAAAAGCTAGTTCCAACTTCTTGGATCAAAAGCCCTTCACCAACGTCAATGCACAGCCCCCCTCATAAAGATTTTCTTTCCTGAAACAACTAAATTAACTTCTGCTTCCTTCATTCTTCTCCTCATTACTGTCTCATCATGAGAGAAACCATGATCAGCATTGCAGATTCTCGAAATGATTTTTCTGACGTCTTCTTCGTCGTGTTTGCGTCTGACGCCGACGTCTGATGGTAGGAGAGAGTTTGATGTTGATGACTTATGGTAGGAGAGAGTTTGATGTTGATGACTGATGGTAGGAGAGAGTTTGATGTTGATGACTGATGGTAGGAGAGAGTTGACGCCAAGTCTACAAAACACTTTGGTAAGGATTCGCGAAATCGTGATTACTTAATTGTATTCAACACCGGGAAATGAGTTTTCGGTGCCATAGCAAACCGGTGTTAAAACACAGCTGGCCAGTGACCCATAACCAACTTTAGTAAGGAATTTAATACGCAAAATTACGGATTAGACCGATGCTTGAGGGGATTATCGACAAACTTATGTAGCTAATAAAGACAAGAAAGCGTCAAGTTAAAACTTTATTGGGGGTAAAATAAATTCTCCAGTTTTGCTGTTCTTTCTCTGTCATCTATAAGATGTAATAAAATTGGGCCCACTGTGTGTATGTGTATACAAACCTCTTGTGGTTGCAGGGTTCGAGTCACAGCTCCTCATCGAGTCCACAGACCCGGTGCGAAGCCACATCCAAATCAGTCATGTGCACAAACTCGAATTACTAACACACACACACACACACACACACACACACACACACACACACACACACAGCACACACACACACACACACACACACACACACACACACCACACACACACACACACACACACACACACACACACACACACACACACACACGCACACACACACACACACACACACACACGCACACACGCACACACGCACACACACACACACACACACACACACACACACACGTGTAGCCTCATTTCCACTTTAGCTCAGATGAAGCCACATCAAATATTTAACTCCTAAATTTTGGAACAAGAATCAGAAATTCACCAATTGCTTTGTAATTAATGAACATGAGCGAAAATGCAAAGAATTTCCCTGCAATATGCATGCTTTTTAGATGAAAGGGAAACGATGAAACAAAATTTTCGGAATTCTCTATATGGAATGAACTGCCGTATTGTCGGCAAAAAATAAAAACAAAAGCAGTTTGCAGAGGAAGCTTTGACTGGGACGTAAACAAGCGACGTAAGTTCGCTACTTAGCTTATTGATGAATCCAAGAAGTCGCAGCCATCCCCGACTTCTTCACAGAGGATACATCCATGGCCTCATTCCCCACAGGGCTGTATGGTAAAAATTACACATGGTTATAAAATATTGCCCCAAGGGAGCGTATGCTCATATCTTGTCATTTGATGGACTGAAAGGCAGTTTACTCACGTGTTTGGACTTAAAAGTCCACGCATAACCGCCGTTAATTGGTAAATTTTGATGCTCTTGACATACAAGAACTGCGCAGTCCACTGCCTGACAAGAACATAAAAACATACCTTGCTCATGTAACGTGAGCGATGGTGTTGACTCCACCATATACGGCGGAAATGCTGTCTTGATTGAAGAACGCTGCTGAAGAGTCACTGCCTTGTTAGACGACGTAAACTCATTGTCCCTTGGGGACTTGTATCGCTGACATCAGCACAAGCTCAACAATTGCTACAAGCTGCTACAAGTGGCAATAAAAATGCTTGTGTTCTCTAAATACTTTGATCACTGGAACACACGATTGTAATGTCAAGTGTAGAAACTAATACAACAGTTTACTATAATTTTCCTGTTACGGCAAAGAGTTACATTTATCTCAAATGTCTATTAACTCACATATACACTCGATGCTACTTGGTCAGACAACACGTGACACACTGTGGTCAGTACATCTGGAATGAGTTAATTTGTTTTTCGCAATCAGACTCGCCTCGTCTGGCCCCTTCCTAAGGGGGGAAAGGGTGAGGGCCCTTAACAAGGGTAGAAAGGGTGGATACCCCCCTCTTTTGGAGAATTTTCTCCACAAGTGTAGAACTTCACCAAGTCATCGCTCAATAAAGCTCTACACGTATATGTTTGTCATCATATCAGAACATGGAGCTTGGTAAAATTGGCCCCAGGAAATCTGATAAGGAGCGATAGCTGAACTAATATTGATAATCAAAATGGAAATACAATACTGAAGGCCTAAATTACGAGGCTTCCGTGATCTCACTTCAGTCTCAGAATGTACAGCTATGGAGTGTCTGTACTTAAGCACCCTTAACGTCAGTTTACTGAAGAATTATACAGTTTAACGTAAGATCTTCAATGTGACGGGATATTTATACCAAAAATGTATATATCTGTTAGCGTATATTCATTATGAAGAGTATCTCCTGAATATACCACGATGTGTACATCTCTCATGATATATACACCATGATGTATATATCACTGTGTATATCTACAAAGATATATGCAAATATCTCAGTGAATATACATTATGATGTGTATATCTTTCAGTATATATACTGAAAATTAACTTAAGTCCTTATATTGAAGAGTATTCTTATTCTTGGTACAGGAATGCTGGTGAAGGCTCCTTGGTTTAAAGAATTGGTGCTACCCTCCTTTCCATGGAACAAACGATATATATATATATATATATATAAAAATATATATATATATATATATATATATATATATATATATATATATATATATATATATATATATATATATATATATATATATATAATATATATATATATATATATATATATATGATATATATATATATATATTTATATATATATATATATATATATATATATATATATATATATATAATATATATATATATATATATATATATATATATATATATATATATATATATATATATTTATATATATATATATATATATAAAGGCTTCAAGGAAGAATATTTGGATTTCTTCCTGATGCCATTTGAATATTCCACTTCTCCTACCACCCCATCTTTTAATTTTTTTTTTTACCAATAGGTATGTTTTATTACATAATATGGTACAAAAGATTTGAGAGATACATTGTTGATATAAAGATGGCATATACAGTACACGAGGTGAGAGATACATGTCTAGTACATATTGTTACATCTTTGTCACTGATTATAATGCGAAAATCTCATCCAGCTCTTCCGAGCTGGTGCGCGTGCCCAGAATACAGCATGCATTACCCTCTGAACAGCAGCGCTGAGTCGCTGGAACAGAAAACTAGCTGCCCTGGGATCCCTAGTTACCCTGTTGAGTCTTTTGCCCAGCTCCTTGAGGAACTTAGATGCACTCTTTCCCCATGAGCCAAGGGTCTCTGAGCCTATGGGAACAAACATATAATGATGGGCAAGTTCTCCATATTTTCTCGACTTCTGGGACTCCCTGAAGGTGGCAGCAGCCCCTCCTTCCTCCCTGGTGTACTGGAGATAGGTATCAGCCAAGGTAGATGCACATGTGTAGTCCCACACCACCTGCTTGCCGTCTGTCCAGGCTTGAAGGGTGATACCATCTGGACGCTTTTGGTTGCCATCAGATCTGCATAGTTGGGGTGGTTCCCTTACTGCTGGGCATCCGGCTGTTGTGAGGCTCCTCTTGATAATGTTATTAACCTCTTCATGTCTTGCAATCTTTCCTCGGATTTACGACACACAAGACCATGGTACCCGAATCGGTCTGCTGCTTCACTGCCACAAATACACCTGTGTTCGGCGAGAATAGGGGCGGCAAGTCGAAGGGCAACACCAATGCGGATGGTCTGTGGGTCGAGGCGTGTGCCAAGGCTGGAGTTGGGAACAGCCAAAGAAAGTCCCCTGCATGAGGAGCTCTCACTGCAAGTAGGCGGGCTCTATCCTTCCCTGACACACTCTGAAGCATTGCTGAGGCTATATTCTCTACTATTGGGCCATCCCAGTGCGACTGTTTGTAGTTGTTGGGGGAGCAGGCCTGGTTTCAGAGCCTGTTAGGTTATCCCAGATCCTGGCTCCATCAACGAACTTTTGGTCATGGATTCCAATCGTGTCCCTAAGATGTTCAGGAGAATTGCTGCTACAAGCCCTCTGGATGCAATGCATGAAGACAGGAAAGCAGGTAGAGCAATCTGAGATGACTTGCGGACACCAATGCCTCCTAGTCTGACTGGGAGTGTAGCTTGGTCCCACTGCCCATCTTCTAGAGTAAGGTTAAGTACTTTAGTAAAGATCTGCCTCAGGATACTGTCATATTCGTGCAGTATATATATATATATATATATATATATATATATATATATATATATATATATATATATATATATATATATATATATATATAAAAGAGAGTGTAAAAATTATAGGGGAATAAGTTTACTGAGTATACCAGGTAAAGTGTATGGCAGGGTTATTATTGAAAGAATTAGAGGTAAGACAGAGAGTAGGATTGCAGATGAGCAAGGAGGCTTTAGAGTGGGTAGGGGATGTGTAGATCAAGTGTTTACAGTGAAGCATATATGTGAACAGTATTTAGATAAAGGTAGAGAAGTTTTTATTGCATTTATGGATTTAGAAAAGGCATATGATAGAGTGGATAGGGGAGCAATGTGGCAAATGTTGCAAGTGTATGGAATAGGTAGTAAGTTACTGAAGGCTGTAAAGAGTTTTTATGAGGATAGTGAGGCTCAGGTTAGGGTGTGTAGGAGAGAGGGAGATTACTTCCCGGTAAAAGTAGGTCTTAGACAGGGATGTGTAATGTCACCATGGTTGTTTAATATATTTATAGATGGGGTTGTAAAAGAAGTAAATGCTAGGGTGTTGGGAAGAGGGTGGGATTAAATTATGGAGAATTAAATGCAAAATGGGAGTTGACACAGTTACTTTTTGCTGATGATACTGTGCTTATGGGAGATTCTAAAGAAAAGTTGCAAAGGTTAGTGGACGAGTTTGGGAGAGTGTGTAAAGGTAGAAAGTTAAAAGTGAACATAGATAAGAGTAAGGTGATGAGGGTATCAAACGATTTAAATAAAGAAAAATTGGATATCACATTGGAGAGAGGGATTATGGAAGAAGTAAATGTTTTCAGATATTTGGGAATTGACGTGTCAGCGGATGGGTTTATGAAGGATGAGGTTAACCATAGAATTGATGAAGGAAAAAGGTGAGTGGTGCATTGAGGTATCTGTGGAGACAAAAAATGTTATCCATGGAGGCAAAGAAGGGAATGTACGAAAGTATAGTGGTACCAACACTCTTATATGGGTGTGAAGCATGGGTTGCAAATGCTGCAGCGAGGAGGAGGCTGGAGGCAGTGGAGATGTCCTGTCTAAGGGCAATGTGTGGTGTAAATATTATGCAGAAAATTCGGAATGTGGAAATTAGGAGAAGGTGTGGAGTTACTAAAAGTATTTGTCAGAGGGCTGAAGAGGGGTTGTTGAGGTGGTTTGGTCATTTAGAGAGAATGGATCAAAGTAGAATGACTTGGAGAGCGTATAAATCTGTAGGGGAAGGAAGGCGGGGTAGGGGTCGTCCTAGAAAAGGTTGGAGGGAAGGGGTAAAGGAGGTTTTGTGGGCGAGAGGCTTGGACTTCCAGCAAGCATGTGTGAGCGTGTTAGATAGGAGTGAATGGAGACGAATGGTTTTTGGGACATGACGATCTGTTGGAGTGTGAGCAGGGTAACATTTTGTGAAGGGATTCAGGGAAACCAGTTAATTGATTTATTTGGACTTGAGTCCTGGAAATGGGAAGTACAATGCCTGCACTTTAAAGGAGGGGTCTGAGATAGTGACAGCTGGGAGGGACTTTTCTCAGCTGTCGTATCTGAGCTCCTCTGCAAAGACAGTGATTATGTATGAGTGTGGTGAAAGTGTTGAATGATAATGAAAGTATTTTCTTTTTGGGGATTTTCTTTCTTTTTGGGTCACCCTGCCTCGGTGGGAGACGGCCGACTTGTTGAAAAAAAAAAAAATATATATATATATATATATATATATATATATATATATATATATATATATATATATATATATATATATATATATTTGAGATGATAATGTGAGAATTGCTTTAACTGAGATATTTTGGGGAATTGAATTTTACTTCTAAATCCTCTATAATATCGACATAAACTGTCCCAGCTCCCTCGTGAACAATCTTAATGCATGATCACTCGACGCGAATCCCTGAAAAAGGGAGGGGGATGGGAAGGAAAGGCTGGGGATGTGTGCTGAGATCTTTTCTGGTTAAGGAGGAAAGTTTGGATGTTTGGAAGTCATCTAGTACGAGGCATAAGGCGAGTGTGTTGGGGTCGTTTGACACTCTTTTTAGCAGTCGTATTTTACGATGGACTGTGAGTTTGTCATACAGTCAGTCGTTTCATCTCGATCGAATGATCTGGTTAGAGAGATTGAGTTCTCACAGCAAGACTTAAAGAGAATGGAAAGGCTGTCTTAGAGAGATTGTACAGTATTCCCTGTGCGGCCGAAAGACTGAAAGCTGTCACAGAGGAACTGGGTAGTACTTCCAGCTAGACAAAAAAGAAAAGAAATCGACGTGACCAAGGCTGAAATTAGACTTTTGTTTTCTCCTCTTGGAAGTGGTTAAGAGGAACGACTCTACAAAGCTGTTGGAAGAGGCTGAGTACCACCAAGTCCTCGAGTAAGTTTTCAAGAGGGCTACGTTGTAAGCCAAGAGGTTGGCCTCAGGAATAATGGTGTGGATGGTCAGGGAAACTTAAGTAGAAGGGATGGAGTACAAAGAGAGAGAAAGAGAAGAGAGGCATTTAGGAGACCTGAATGAGTGTACACAGCACAGGGTAAGATAGTTATCTCGTTCACTGAATCTCAGACTACAATATGAAGGATTAAAATCCACAGTACCATGGATGAAACAATTCACAACTAATCCACAAACTGGAAATGAAAATGGGAGGACTTTACTGTCTGTACTGGACGTAGTAATGGTCCAGGAAGGACTGAAATACAGTCCAAATACAGTGTAAATACAGTCCAGTTTATATTTCCATTTCTTGGGGATAGTTTTGAACACTCGAGCACCACGGTATATATTACTGACACTCACACCTGGAGCACCACGGTATATATTACTGACACTCACCCCTGGAGCACCACGGTATATATTACTGACACTCACACCTGGAGCACCACGGTATATATTACTGACACTCACCACCTGGAGCACCACGGTATATATTACTGACACTCACACCTGGAGCACCACGGTATATATTACTGACACTTACACCTGGAGCACCACGGTATATATTACTGACACTACACCTGGAGCACCACGGTATATATTACTGACACTACACCTGGAGCACCACGTATATATTACTGACACTCACACCTGGAGCACCACGGTATATATTACTGACACTCACACCTGGAGCACCACGGTATATATTACTGACACTCACACCTGGAGCACCACGGTATATATTACTGACACTCACACCTGGAGCACCACGGTATATATTACTGACACTCACACCTGGAGCACCACGGTATATATTACTGACACTCACACCTGGAGCACCACGGTATATATTACTACACTCACACCTGAGCACCACGGTATATATTACTAACACTCACACCTGAGCACCACGGTATATATTACTAACACTCACCACCTGGAGCACCACGGTATATATTACTGACACTCACACCTGGAGCACCACGGTATATATTACTGACACTCACACCTGGAGCACCACGGTATATATTACTGACACTCACACCTGGAGCACCACGGTATATATTACTGACACTACACCTGGAGCACCACGGTATATATTACTGACACTCACACCTGGAGCACCACGGTATATATTACTGACACTCACACCTGGAGCACCACGGTATATATTACTGACACTCACCACCTGGAGCACCACGGTATATATTACTGACACTCACACCTGGAGCACCACGGTATATATTACTGACACTCACACCTGGAGCACCACGGTATATATTACTACACTCATACCTGGAGCACCACTGTATATATTACTGACACTCACACCTGGAGCACCACGGTATATATTACTGACACTCACACCTGGAGCACCACGGTATATATTACTGACACTCACCACCTGGAGCACCACGGTATATATTACTGACACTCACACCTGGAGCACCACGGTATATATTACTAACACTCATACCTGAAGCACCACGGTATATATTACTAACACTCACCACCTGAGCACCACGGTATATATTACTACACTCACACCTGGAGCACCACGGTATATATTACTGACACTCACCACCTGGAGCACCACGGTATATATTACTGACACTCACACCTGGAGCACCACGGTATATATTACTGACACTCACACCTGGAGCACCACGGTATATATTACTGACACTCACCACCTGGAGCACCACGGTATATACTGACACTACACCTGCACCGGTATATATTCTGACACTCACACCTGGAGCACCACGGTATATATTACTGACACTCACACCTGGAGCACCACGGTATATATTACTGACACTCACACCTGGAGCACCACGGTATATATTACATACTCACACCTGGAGCACCACGGTATATATTACTGACACTCACACCTGGAGCACCACGGTATATATTACCAATACTCACCACCTGGAGCACCACGGGATATATTACCAACACTCACCACCTGGAGCACCACGGTATATATTACTAACACTCACACCTGGAGCACCACGGTATATATTACTAACACTCACCACCTGGAGCACCACGGTATATATTACCAACACTCACCACCTGGAGCACCACGGTATATATTACCAACACTCACCACCTGGAGCACCACGGTATATATTACAACCACTCACCACCTGGAGCACCACGGTATATATTACCAACACTCACCACCTGGAGCACCACGGTATATATTACAACCACTCACCACCTGGAGCACCACGGTATATATTACCAACACTCACCCCTTGTAGGTTGCTCTGCTTGTCTGCAAGTTTAGGATAAGTTATCATTCACTGATTTTAATCATGAATTTATTAAAAAAATATTTTTCACCAAAAGATCGTACTTTGGCGAGGAACTTTATGACGACCTTCTCGGTCCTGGACCACTGTGACTAGACAAAGGTCCAGGACTTTTTATTCCAAATAGTCTTTATTAATTAAGAGAATTAATTAAGAGTATTTTCCAATACGCTTTCCGTTCAAGTTAGTTTCTCTTTATTTTCGATAATATTTTGATCAACCTTGACGTCCATTAAGCTAAAACCAAGACGTGCGTATAGGAGATAATCAGATTTGATCGGTGGAAGGGAAGGGCAGCTCCAATTCTTTGGATCAAGAGCCCTTTACCAGCCCCAAGGCACCCTTTCCCCCTTTACCTCTTTGAAGAAGCTGTGGCCTCCAGATCAACTGATGTTATCATTCATTTATTTGTTTATTATTTTTTCCTGTGAGAGGGAGGAGAAAGTAGAGACGCTGTAGAGGAATACTGATCCACTAAATTTGTGATTATCCTTCCCATTCCATGGAACAAACCTGACTGAATGCCTCCCAATCACAAGTCTGCATGACCCTTACGGATTTAGCGATTTCTTATGAGTACAATAATACACACACACACACACACACACAAATGTTATCCATAAATAATTTCTCCCGTTGGGAAGCGTTAAGCACATGCACAATACCATAACAACATACTGGAGTGAGAGATATGGAAGGAAGTGTAAAATAAACCCATTGAGGAGTAGGGGTGCGGTGGGGACAATACGGGAGCACTGTATTAACATCCGGGGTCCCAGACTATTCAACATCTTACCAGAAGATATTCGAAACACGGCTGGAACCAGTGTAGAAGCCTTCAAGAGGAAATTGGACAAGTATCTTCATTAGGTGCCAGATCAACCAGGCTGTGACGGATATGTGGGGCAGCGGGCCTCCAGCAGCAACAACCTGGTTGACCAGGCAAGCACCTGACGAGCCTGGCCCATGGCCGGGCTCAGAGTGTAGAGAAACTCTCGAAACTCTTCAAAGGTATATATATATATATATATATATATATATAGTATAGGGAGGTACCACCTCTGGAACTGTGCTGGGGACCCTCATCCTCAGAGAAGACAAACGTACCTCAGGGAAAACTCAAGGTTCTTCCCGGAGCTGTTTGAATATTGCCTTCTCCTACCACCCCGTATATTCTATATTCTATGTAGGCTTTATTTAAAGACAAAATACATTGACAAAAATACAGTAGGGAGTAGAACAACATGGATAACATCTCAGAGCTATATGTATCTCGAATACTTCGTCCAGCTTCCCGGCGGTGGGCCGCGTGCCCAGTATGCTGCAGGCATTTTCCCTCTGGATCGCAACACTGAGTCTCTGAAAGAGGAAGCTGGTCGCTCTGTGGTCCATGTTTTCTGTGATGAGTTTTTCACCCAGCTCTTTGAGGAACTTTATTTAAAAAAACGTATGTGTGTGTGAACTAGAAAAAAACCCTCTTGATGACTTTAAATTCATCATATTTCACCTAATGTTTACCTGTTACACAGAAGACACTGGTGGTAACATAACATAAACACCTAATGTTTACCTGTTACACAGAAGACACTGGTGGTAACATAACATAAACACCTAATGTTTACCTGTTACACAGAAGACACTGGTGGTAACATAACATAAACACCTAATGTTTACCTGTTACACAGAAGACACTGGTGGTAACATAACATAAACAGGTGCAATTTGCCATAACCACAAAATGCCTCGTGCTGGCCTGCCCAATATTGCCTTCATGAAATATTCAGGAGTTCCCCCTCCGTGAATTTGGGCCTTCAGGAATTCAATTATCAGAGCTTCAGCATGCCTTCCCAAGGGGCCAGTTCTAAGCTGTCTAGAATCATACGTACTTTTTTTTACATAACCCCCCCACCCCTCCCTTTGCTGTTTATTTAAATTAATATTATAGAGAGAAGAAAATTGGGGAAGAATGAAATGATTGGTCCGTGTCTTGTCAGGTTCAGTTGCGTCTTGTTACGTTCAGTTGCGTCTTGTTAGGTCCAGTTGCGTCTTGTTAGGTTCAGATGCATTTTGTTAGGTTCAGTTGCGTCTTGTTACGTTCAGTTGCGTCTTGTTAGGTCCAGTTGCGTCTTGTTATGTTCAGTTGGGTCTTGTTAGGTCCAGTTGCGTCTTGTTAGGTCCAGTTGCGTCTTGTTAGGTTCAGATGCATTTTGTTAGGTTCAGTTGCGTCTTGTTACGTTCAGTTGCGTCTTGTTAGGTCCAGTTGCGTCTTGTTAGGTTCAGTTGGGTCTTGTCAGGTTCAGTTGGGTCTTGTTAGGTTCAGTTGGGTCTTGTCAGGTTCAGATGCGTCTTGTTAGGTTCAGTTACGTCTTGTCAGGTTCAGTTGCTTCTTGTTAGGTTCAGTTGGGTCTTGTCAGGTTCAGTTGCGTCTTGTTAGGTTCAGTTGCGTCTTGTTAGGTTCAGTTGCGTCTTGTTTGGTTCAGTTGCGTCTTGGCAGGTTCAGTTGCGTCTTATTAGGTTCAGTTGCATTTTGTTAGGTTCAGTTGCATCTCTCTTGAACAAGTCTCATTAACCATAGAATTAATTCTCAAATAACCCACACATAGGAGACTGAAACTTATGACGACGTTTCGGACTGACTTGGACCATGTCGGACCGAAACGTCGTCATTAGTTTTAATCGCCTATGTGCGGTTTATTTTTTTGTCCAAAATTTCTTCACGAAAATAGTTTTGAGAGACACACAGCGACCAGGGAAGAGGCGAGGCCAGGAGCTATGACTCGACTCCTGCAACCACAAATTGGCGAGTACAATTAGGTGAGTCCACGTATTATACCGCAGGAATTCCAGGATTGTCAAGAAGCTCTTGATATTACATGGTGATAGTTCTAAGCTGGGAATATTTAATATCACATTACCTTCTCCAAGTCGAGGTATTACTTGACTTCCATAGCACGAAGTAATACCAGTAATATTGACGTATTACACCCAAAAATGTGTATTAATTACGATATCCCTCTAAATGAAAATACTTGGAATATATTTTATTGGGTATTATTCTGACTCATTAAGGCATCTTGGTCGACGTAATAATATTAAAGATAATATAAGTAAATACAAGCAAAAATAATCATGAAGTTAATAATAATAATGATAATAATAATAATAATAATAATAATAATAATAATAATAATAATAATAATAATAATAATATTAATAATAAAAATTACCATATTACCAATCTTAAAAACAAATATATAGAAAATAATAATAACAACAATATTACTAATAATACTAATAACACGTTTCACTGCATAACAAAATAGAATAATATGTCAATTGATTAAAAAAATACTTCAAACAATATTGCCCTGGAAACCTCCATTGATATCGAGATTAGACGAGAGGGGAAAAAATTGATTGTCTGAGAGATGACAAAAGCGTGGAGCCAAATCAGTGGCAATTCTCGACGCTCTTGTCGTCAGCCCATCAAAGTGGCAGCCGATGGCACCACGGCAACCCGACCAATGTTACTGAATGTGGCTGAAATTGCCAGCCAGTCGGGAGGGGGAGGGGGTGAAGAATATGCAGGTCTGGCATAAAAAGGGCTATTCAAAATATTCGGTTCTCTCTCTCTCTCTCTCTCTCTCTCTCTCTCTCTCTCTCTCTCTCTCTCTCTCTCTCTCTCTCTCTCTTTCTTTAAACACAAACATCAAGAAAACGTTAATACATAAAATATAAATTTAACGGAACTTAGTGCACAGACGCTGAGAAGCATACACCTGGCTGTGTATACCTGCAGTTTACATGTGAATGGTTCAAGGCATCAACGCTACCACTGCCCGGTTCAAATCAGGACCTTCTCCTGCAGACCGCCTGATCAATCAGGCTGTTGGTTCTCTCTGCACGCTGAGTGGACAATAGACAGATGGTTACTGGTTGCAGATTCACTCGCTTTTAGTGGTGTGGGTACGCACTGAGAGCAGCAGCATATATATGCATATGTATACAGTTATGTATATATGTATGTATGTAATATATATATATATATATATATATATATATATATATATATATATATATTCTTTCTTCTTTCAACATACCGGCCGTATCCCACCGAGGCAGGTTCATTTTGACATCCTGATAAATCAGGCTTTTGGTACTGGAAATATAGATTAATCTGCCAGTCTTAAACAATGTGGGAAAAGAGAAAAGCTGGTGCACGTTTTTTTTTGGAAAAAAATCCTGAATTCAGATTGTTGGTGCTGAGACTTTAGTCTCCACCTGACTATGTGCGTAGCGTGTAAGACCCGCAGAATGTCCACGACTTGAAAAGATCGACCTAGGATACTAGTTCTTTTTTTTTTGGGGGGGGGAGGAGGGGGTGCAAGGAAGAAGATTGTAGGAACTATGAAGTTAACCCCTGTCGAAACCTCTAGTTTACTAGAAAGAGAGAGAGAAAGATTTTCAAATGAGCTGATGTAGGTAGCAGCTCTTAACTTGTAAACAGAGATACCCTAAGTCTAACCTTGTGGAACCCTATGTAAAAGAGAGAGAGAGAGAGAGAGAGAGAGAGAGAGAGAGAGAGAGAGAGAGAGAGAGAGAGAGAGAGAGAGAGAGAGAGAGAGAGAGGGAGTGAGTTAGGGAGGGAGACAGAGAGACAGAGAGAACTGTTACAATCTATCGAAAACTGACACTTGGCTCGGTTTGGCTTTTTTATGGAGTGAGGGGTGGGGGTGTTAGAGGAAGTGGGGAGGAGAGTGGGGGATGGTGGTAGAGGTGAGGGGCAGGACTTTAAGGGAGTCAGCTGGCGTGATTTAGTCAGCGCAGACGGCGTCCACGAACACCCACGCTAGTGACGTCACTCTGACGTCATCACCCCTCCCCTCACTCTGACGTCATCACCCCTCAAGAAATCTTTTTCCTTCTCATATTTTTTTATTCCTTCCCTTCTTCCCCGTCCCTTCTCTCTTTTTTTCCCCTTTGTCCTTCAAGCTCCTCAATTAGATCCAACAAAAATGACCCACAATGGATAAACAATAGATAAAAACATCTATTGGGAAAAAAACAAGAGAGGAGAAAGTCACCTTATGGAAAAAAAGGGAAAGTCGAAAGACGTCATAAAATTAAAGATTTGAGGAATTCGGAGGTAAACCCAATGGGTTTCTTCCAGTTACACAAGAATAAGGTTAAAGAAAAAGGCTAGACCTACTTAAATGTAACTCAGCTCAGCTGACTGTTAGTGACAGAGAAATCTGTGGTTGAAAAACTCACTGAGCAAACACTAGGACATATTAGAAAACGTTTCGGTCCTGGAACCGCTGATCAAGGTCTCAGGACCGAAACGTTTTCTAATAAATATGTCCTAGTGTTTGCTCACTTGTCTTTTCAAACCAGTTTGTCGGTAACACTTACCAAGGTTCGTACCAAAGAAATGAGTACCGTTGTAAACAGTTCCTCTCTGCTGTTACACAGGAGGATACAAATGAAATCCTAGAAATCAAGAGTTAAGCAGGTCAGGGGGTGAATAAATTATACAAGATCAAAGTCAGTAGCCGCTTGGTCCTCAAACAGCGCAAAGACTGAAACCAACCCAGTCACTCGGTCCTGATGAGCTGTTTTCAAGAGTTCTAAAGGAACGTAAGGAGGAACTTTAGTAAACTATTAGTATGTGTCTTCTACATCTCTCTCTCTCTCTCTCTCTCTCTCTCTCTCTCTCTCTCTCTCTCTCTCTCTCTCTTCTGCCTCTAGCCTCTAGCTTTTCCTATTTCTAGCCTCCTTCACGTCTCCTCTACCATCGACACTCCTACAGTCCTTCCTTCTAGGTCCCCCACAGACCTCTAGTTCCCGAGACTCCATCCTCACAGCAGTGACTCCTCACGAGAGACTATTACCTCTGTTGCATTTATATGGTTTAGCTCCTTGAAATAGCGCTGGCGTGGAGAGCGCGTATTACATACATACATACATACATACACACACACAAACACACACACAGTAGCGACCAGTAAAGAAGCGGGGCCAGGAGCTATGAATTGACTCCTGCAACCACAATTAGGTGATTACACACAGATACATCTTGGTGTTAGAAGCACCACAGTGGAACTCACCTGATCCAATTGCAAGCATAAGGACCTTCTTTTAGAAAGCACTTCTGTCCTTGGACCTGGGACCTTTCAGTTGTGCATATGGGTAGGAAGAAACAAACTCATATAGTTAGAATAGCACCTGAGTGGCAGTGAGGTTAGCTCATTGTAAGATCTTAGCTATATTCGTCCATCCAATTTTATAGCTACCCAAAAATATTCAGTCAACTAACCTCACTGTCTTCCATGTACTGTCTGACTATATCAGTCCCAGGACGGATACGTTGTCAATAAAATGTACTCTTGCTAAAGAAGGTAAACCTGATAACATTAGAGGACAGAGGACCAGGAGAAATGTGATAACGATATGCAAAATATTTTAAAAAATGATACCGGTGAACGTAGACTATTTAGAAGCGGGAAGTAGACACAGGTTGAGGTTGAAAACACAGATTAGTCACAGGGATGTCAGGAAGTATTTCTTGAGCCTCAGTATTACAAACTCAGATTTTCAGGGCCTGTTATCCTGAGTGTAAAAGGGAGCTTGGAGCAAAATAAACACAGTAGAAAAACTGAATTGTATTTTCCTTCACCAAGTATATATAGATTTATACAAAGTATATACACTATATACAGTAGAATAGGTATTAGTGCACACCATGGTAGTCAAGGCAAAACAGCAGCCAAGAGACAGGAGACAACCGTGCAGCAACCAGCACAGAATGAAAATGACAATGGTAAAAACGTTCATGGTAACCACGTCACCTTTACAATTGCCAGATCCACATTATGATTGGCTGAACCTAGGTACTGATCTGACAATGGGGCCCCGATTTTAAAATCCTTAGTGCCTGGTTCGCTGGTTGGGGAGGTAGCCTTTTATGATGGTGTGACATGCGCCGAATATAGGTTACGTACTCTTTGAATGCCACACCCCCACCCCAATGGGTAGAGTGCCACCATGGCACGTTACAATAATGGGACCGCCTTTTCCCTCAACCATCCCACTCATTAGATAAAGCTAAACTTTTCTCGAGACATAAAGTCCGGCTTTAAACTTAAGAGTGAGACAACAGACAGTAGGACTAACGTAGGTCCAAGATACCTGCGGACGGAAGTAGAATATCCCCTCACTAAAAAAAACCCACCAAATTAAATAATATATACAAAAGGAGGAAAAAGAGCTGGCTCTACCCAAAGTCCCTAACACATCCTAACCTAATATTATTAAATTCTAGATAACTCATCAGCCAGCGTATTTTCTTTGCCAGAGATGTGCCTAATACGAAAAAGAGAATAAAGAGGCAGAGGCAGGATCTATATACAGTTTTGAGAACAGGTACGAAAGAGCTCATGAAATCAGGGGAGAGAGAGAGAGAGAGAGTGACTTAGTAACAGCCAGGTTAAGAGGCAGGGCCAGGAGCTAAGACTCTATCTCTACAAAAAAATAGGTGAGTAGAAATAGGCAAGTAAACAAACGCCCATGATCGTTAACCACATTACTAACACCATTGTTTAGAGATCAAACAAGCTGGTTCCCACTAACCCTTTATGCAATTCCTTCCCTTCTTCCTTCCTCCAATCCTCCATCCCTTCACTCCATCCTTCCCTCCCTTCTTCCTTCTCTCCCTCCCCAACCTCCTTCTCGTCAACAATACAGACTTCACAACTGGGGATCAAAGCCACTTGCTCTAGAACTAATTAATATAATCTGAGGAAGCCTTACACAACATTGTCAGTTAGTCTCAGTTGGGTGAAACTCAACTCACTAAGTGGTCGCTGCTAATTTCCCCTTCACACAAGGAAGGAGGTGCTGTATTTATATTTGTTCAGTTCTCTTAGTCTCTCCTGGTAGGTCATCCCTTATAGCTTCGGGGTCGCCCTTGTTGCGACTCTATATATTTTTTTTTCAAGTTTCTTTTAAGCTATTGATCGAGTGTGGGTTTTAGAGTCCGCTGTTCCGATTTTTATACTTTGGCACTCTCTTGGATTGAATTCCATTATCCCGTCTTTCAAATCGTTTCCGTATTTGAGGAAGTCTGTCGCTTATGTTAACACGAGAAAAATATCGTTTACATATATGTCTACAAGTACTGGTTCCAGCAATGACCCTTGTGGGGCCCCTCTTGTCACGTCTGCCCATACTAATTCTTTCTACCTGACCACTACTGTGTCCTCCTTAGGGATTGTGCGAGCCTTTGTAGCCCCTTTCCCGTTACACTGTTGTTCAACCTTGTGGTTCGATCTCCAGTGTGACACTGTATAACATGACTTGTTGTATCCAGAGAATATGCAGTATACTCACCCTTCATCCAGGAAATATGCAGTATACTCACCCTTCATCCAGGAAATATGCAGTATACTCACCCTTCATCCAGGAAATATGCAGTATACTCACCCTTCATCCAGGAAATATGCAGTATACTCACCCTTCATCCAGGAAATATGCAGTATCCCCACCCTTCATCCAGGAAATATGCAGTATACTCACCCTTCATCCAGGAAATATGCAGTATACTCACCCTTCATCCAGGAAATATGCAGTATACTCACCCTTCATCCAGGAAATATGCAGTATACTCACCTTCATCCAGGAAATATGAGTATACTCACCCTTCATCCAGGAAATATGCAGTATACTCACCTTCATCCAGGAAATATGCAGTATACTCACCCTTCATCCAGGAAATATGCAGTATACTCACCCTTCATCCAGGAAATATGCAGTATACTCACCTTCATCCAGGAAATATGTAGTATACTCACCTTCATCCAGGAAATATGTAGTATACTCACTCTTCATCCAGGAAATATGTAGTATACTCACTCTTCATCCAGGAAATATGCAGTATACTCACTCTTCATCCAGGAAATATGCAGTATACTCACTCTTCATCCAGGAAATATGCAGTATACTCACCCTTCATCCAGGAAATATGCAGTATACTCACTCTTCATCCAGGAAATATGCAGTATACTCACTCTTCATCCAGGAAATATGCAGTATACTCACTCTTCATCCAGGAAATATGCAGTATACTCACTCTTCATCCAGGAAATATGCAGTATACTCACTCTTCATCCAGGAAATATGCAGTATACTCACTCTTCATCCAGGAAATATGCAGTATACTCACTCTTCATCCAGGAAATATGCAGTATCCCCACCCTTCATCCAGGAAATATGCAGTATACTCACTCTTCATCCAGGAAATATGCCGTATACACACCCTTCATCCACAAAATATGCGGTATACCCACCCTTCATCCACAGAATATGCAGTATACCCACCCTTCATCCAGGAAATATGCAGTATACTCACCCTTCATCCAGGAAATATGCAATATACTCACCCTTCATCCAGGAAATATACAGTATACTCACCCTTCATCGCCTTCAAGAGAATGTTTTTTTCCCTAGTGCTTTACGAATGAGTTTGTTCATTATGTCTTGGATACCGGCGAGAATCTATTAAAGTTCCGGATCTTCAAGGGAGGGAGGGAGAAGGGGTCTATGTTGGTGAAGGGCTCTTGATCTAAGGCATTAGAGGTACCATCTCTTTTCCTCAGATTAAACCTAATTGCTTCCCATTCCCAAGGCTCTGTATGACTCTTAAGTGTTGAACGCTTTCCTATGAAAAATATTAATAAAAATAACAATAATCATGGCGGGATCCTAATTCTAATCTGTCTAGGATTATGTTTCTACTGCAGCTAGGATTCTGCTCCTACTAGGATCCCATTACCTACTCCATTGGGATCCTATTCCTTCTCTGACCTGTATTCTATCCCTACTCCCCCTGGGGATTCTGTCCCTACCGTCTGATGAGAACACTGGAAGCTGGAGTCCACCAGATGCAGCAATGACCTGAAGAGAGGAACACTTCACGTGCTTCTTGTATTTTATGTTGAGTCTCAGGGCGAGGATATGGTTTTTTTATACGCCATATTTTCTCGGAGACAATTAGGGTAAGCGTGTGTATATGTTAGGGAGAGGTGGAGGCATAGGAAGGGTGAGCAGGGGTCCTCCAACTCTAATATCCAGTGAAACTATTAGACTCTGATCGTCTTTTTACGTGGGGTATTAACGCTTGAACTCAAATGGCAGAGTTAAAACTGACTGCCGGCGTTTTCGTACTATCTGCCTCTGTCAGTGTGGCATCATGGCTCTAAAATAGCGCAGGGCATCTAGATGTTCCTTTTGTTAACTTTGTGTTATCGTGCTCTAACTTTGTGTTATGTCTGTGTTATCATGTTCTAACTTTATGATATCATGTTCTAACTTTGTGTTATGTCTGTGTTATTATGTTCTAACTTTATGTTATCATGTACTAACTTTGTGTTATCATGTTCTAACTTAGTGTTATCATGCTCTAACTTTGTGTTATCATGTTCTAATTTTGTGTTATCATGTTCTAACTTAGTGTTATCATGTTCTAACTTTGTGTTATCATGCTCTAATTTTGTGTTATGTCTGTGTTATTATGTTCTAACTTTATGTTATCATGTTCTAACTTTATGATATCATGTTCTAACTTTGTGTTATGTCTGTGTTATTATGTTCTAACTTTATGTTATCATGTACTAACTTTGTGTTATCATGTACTAACTTTGTGTTATCATGTACTAACTTTGTGTTATCATGTTCTAACTTAGTGTTATCATGTTCTAACTTAGTGTTATCATGCTCTAACTTTGTGTTATCATGCTCTAACTTTGTGTTATCATGCTCTAATTTTGTGTTATCATGCTCTAAATTTGTGTTATGTCTGTGTTATCATGTTCTAACTTTGTGTTATCATGCTCTAACTTTGTGTTATCACATTTCATCTTGGCCCCATCTCAGTTCTGTGTTATCTGTATGCTCCTGAGTATCCACATGGCCCTGTCTTAGGTTTGTGTTTTCATGGCCTTAAGAATGTTCCTATATAACAACATGGATCTATCTTAGGTTTTTGATACCATGGTCCTAAAATATCCCTATGTATCCACAACAAACTTTCACCAAGTTTCGTGTTACCATGGGTAAAAAAAAAAATAATATCCGTATATCCACATAATGTTGGGTTATACTTCTAAGTTAGTTCTCTGCATCATGGCACATTATTACGGTTCTAAAATGCTACAGTGTGCTCCAATGGCCTTGTCTGAGATGGTATTTTCATGGTCCAGAGTTGATCTAGTGTGATCATGGCCCTCGAGCTGAGCCACGGAAGGGACCAATGGGATCGTGGCCACTCCAAAAAGGCCATGACCTTCCTGCAGTCGTTGTTTATGGTCCAGACTGCTTCCTTATTCAGGTTTTACAGCAAGTGTGGATTTTCGTTCGTTTTTACAGGCTGTAGGAGTCACTCTCACTTGTTTTTATGCCGTGGTTCATGGGCCTCGCTGGCGGTTATGCTAGGCTGTTGGTGTTGGTAAATTGCGCTGTTAAGTGGGAATGAGTATGTGTGTGTGTGTGTGAGAGAGAGAGAGAGAGAGAGAGAGAGAGAGAGAGAGAGAGAGAGAGAGAGAGAGAGAGAGAATAGGTGAAGGAGAAAAGTAAAGAGGATTAGGCACAGGCGTAAAAGTGGTAGACATATGTGACTGACACCCATTCCCCATTTGTTCATTTTCTTATTTTTTTTTACCCCATCATGAGAAAAAGTCTTGAAGAAGCCAGAAGAACAAGAACACCTTAATTGCCTCAGAAATAAAACGCGCTGGTAAAAGAGCGTTGGTCATAGAGCGTGGCTAAGAGAGCGGTGCTCAAAAAGCGTTGCTCAAAGAGCGTTGCTAAAAGAACGATGCTCAAAGAGCGATGCAAATGACTTATACGAACCCGCCACTTGTCGTGAATGATCTGGTTTAACCTACTTCGTCAGCTCACAAACACAGAGTGTGTGTGTGTGTGTGGCGCTTGCCGCTCTCATCTAAGCTAATTAGTGCTGAGTATCGAACGGGAGCGGAATCGAGGGCGTTAAATTGAACTACTGAGCCACCACTCTCTAATTTCCCCCGCAGTCTTGCCAAGTGTCTATTTCTGATTTGATTTCCGTCTTATTCTCTTTGCTTTTACCTAAAGAAGCATACTGAAACCTGTAGATTCAGAGCCTCCTGTTTCACTGTCCTGATCTTATTTATGTGAACAGGAGAGGTATTTGTCAACGCAGAAGTATCTATGCAGGAAACTTATTTGTCTAGCTTGAGAGATGTGAAAGTGATGTAAGTATTGGTTAAAAGGAAATATGTTAAGGTAGCCAGACAGGAGAAATAGAGGGAGAGGTAAACATAGGTTGACACAGTGAATAGATACAGTTACGCCGAAGTAAAGATAGGTGCACAGGGATATAAATATATAGACAGGAGACGTAAAGATATCCAGATAGCTAGACAAGAGTAGTGTTATACGAATGAACTTTTATGTAAGGAGCCGCGTGGCTTGTCTATAATCGTAGACCCTCAAGATACAGGTCTGTGGATAAGTGGATAAATATTTACAATGTATACAATGTTTCGTCAATGTGGTTTAATACAATGCAAATAATGCAGATCATTATGTTTGATTTAGTTGTTGTCATTTCATTTCTGGCTCATTTGAGATTGTTTGGGGGCTCTAAAACTTTTTTTTTTATAAATTCCTTTGTGGCTAATTGATTATATAGGACTGCTCATATTCTTTCATTAACCTATGCAAGGATGGACAAATACAATCTAATTATTAATTATCTAAATTTTAAGTCAAGAGACTGCCCTGGGCTGAAGGAAGCAGAGATCGTCTTCTTTCTGCTTTATGTGCTTTATGGGTAGATTGAATACTATCAACCAAAGACACATTAATCCTTAAAATACTGACCAAAGGAAACTTTCAGTGTATTTACATCGAAAGGAAACTTTCAGTGCTCAGACGACCAGCTGGGGCAAGGTCTATTTCCTTGCTAGGTAAGAGACGTTTGATAACAAGGGTTTCTTATCGCTAGTAAGCATTCCTCGAAACTGTAGAATTGACTATAGCTGACTGAAAGCTGTATTGACAAATGCCCTATATACGTTATAAATGATAAAAGTGTCCAGGTAACATGGAAAGTAAACTAATATGTACACAACTATTACTTGAATACGAAGGTACAGTAATACTACCTTGTGTTAAATGCTATGTCTAGAGCCACGCCATTTAGACATGAAGGGATATATCGACCCCCAGTCAGAATGCCCCAGACATGGACAAAAGACATTAGTTGTAAGAACAATAGTTGTAACAAACAACAGCGGTTAGGTCTGCATACAGAAGACTACCTTCCTGTGGAAGGCGTCTACCTTCAACATATAGACCAGTTTTAATCCACTAATTGAATAAAAGATGTCAATAAAATTGAGATAGAGCAAAGTAAAGTAACTAAATTTATACCATCATTAAAACAAAAACAGTATGAAGTAAGACTTTAATCACTGGAGCTGTTCTCACTCAGAAGCTGGAGGCTACGAGGTGACCGCATACCAACCTTCGAAACACTAAATAAATCTGCCAGACAAACATAAAGAACTTTCTGAAATGCAGTTTGATACAATTATAGAAAACAAATGTATGAAACTCCAAGGCAAGCGGTTTAAGGCAAAAGTGGGTAATGGCTTTTAAACAGAGCTGTGGTGCACTCAAAGAGTCTCCCCAGTTCAGCACTTTTAAGAATCAGCAAAGGACTTTTACAGCTCACATAGAGGTTCACTCCAGGCACTTGCATCTTGGCTGAAATTTCGGAACTGCCCAGAATGCTTGGTTAATTAGTATTAGCTAACCCATCTCCCCAGATATCCTCTATGTGAGCTGTAAAAGTCCTTTGCTATCTGCAATTCCCATGAACTCTCATGCATTACCAAAGAACACCAGTAAAGCACTCTGTTGATTGAACCAATATGTCTCTTGTTCCATTCCACCTGAAGCCAATACTAATGGAACTGCAGCACCAATCTAAACCTCTTTTCTTCTGTCTCCATCTGCGATTGATTCCTCGAGGTAAGACCTCAAGGCTCGCAAGAATTTGGAATTTCGGAGATTGTCATTAAGATTAGGAAATATGTCCGGGAATCATCACACGAGAGGCAATTTTTGCCGAGGATCATGGTGGGTCCAAGTTCCATGGAGAGAGAGAGAGAGAGAGAGAGAGAGAGAGAGAGAGAGAGAGAGAGAGAGAGAGAGAGAGAGAGAGAGAGAGAGAGAGAGAGAGAGGATTTTCAGTGATAGAGGAATATTGAGTGATTGAGAGAAAGCATTTTTAGTGCCCTCTTTCCTCTCTCTTTCTCTATCTCTCTATCTACCTCTCTCTCTCTCTCTTACTCTCCTCTCTCTGTCTCTGTCTCTTTCTCTTTCTCTCTCCCTCACACTCATACTCTCTCTCTCTCCGTACCAAACGTTCCCTGTCGCCTCTGACACCCTCCACCACTCGGTTTACCTGACGGGTAAAGCACCTGGGACAGGCAGGTGACATAATGATAATGGTATAGGAGAAGACACTCATCCTTCCCTCACCCACTGAACCCCCAGCAACCCATCCCAACCCCACGCCCCATTTACATCCATCACAACAATACGTCACTAACTACATGTTGACTGTAATTGTCAGAATAAATAAGGAAGGCTCTATTAGTATGAGTAGACGCCAAGTTACGTTTATAATTGATACGGACAAAGAACGAAACTTGTACTAGTTAGGAAAGGTTACTATAGCGAGTTTTATTAATGCGAATATTGGTAAAACTCGTAATTCTTTAGTAGACACTTCCAGAAAACTGATTCTCGTCGCATTATTTTAATACTAAAATAAATCTTTTCAGTTACTTAACAGACTCAGTAAACTGATCCGCTACTTACGCTCTCAAGTGAATAACAGAATTATCTTCGAATTAAATAATACCATTAATATAGTTTTTAAAAGTAGGTCATATTCCATTAAGCGTTGCGTTCTCTGTTGCATAGAAATATACCTGTGAGGGCTGTAAGGCCTTTGTATGTTGCTAAGACGAAGAGGCAGTAATTACTGGAAGCCTCGAACAATGAAGGGATATCAGAGCTGAACGAAAATTAAGGTAACTGAACAAGTGTTTAGCATCAACACGAAACATTCCCTTACAATGGATTACCCCATAGTTTTGACCTGGGCTTCTCAGTCATTGCTCGTGGTCACCATAGTTTTGACCTGGTCTTCTAAATTATTATGAAGCCGCTGCTGACAACAACATGTATGCCACAAGCCTGGTACAGGTGGAAACGTAAGCTCGGTACAATCATCATGTGTCTAGGTACGTATGATGGGAGTTGGTCGCACCGAATTTCTTTTTTTTTTTTTTTTTAATGTGTTTCTGTTGCTGACAATTTTTGTAATATCTTCGGTACTGTGTTTCTTGGTTAGCTAAACGTGAGTTCTTATACTAAGAGGATTTTGTTTTGTATCACTTTGAGTTCTTGATTTCTGTTAACGTGATTTTTTTTATTTTTCTTGCCATCGTATTTTACAGGTCATTGTTGTTATACTTAACTTTGTCACATATTGGAGTTCTCTTAACTTAATCATTTTTTGGTTCTTTTAATTTCATTTTACCTATATATCAGTAATTTTAATTCCACGTTTTACTCAGATAATAGATCTTTATCATATATATATATATATATATATATATATATATATATATATATATATATATATATATATATATATATATATATATATATATATATATATATATAATAAAAGAAAGAAAGAAAGAGAGTGAGTGTACTCATCATCACGTTCCCTCTTTGACCTTCCGCATCATTTTGTTTCCTTGTTCTGTTCTTTACCCTCTGTTATTTTTTCCTGCCACTCCCTTATCCATGTGTCCCCTCTACACCACTCTCGCAAGAGGGGAAAGTCAAGCCATGTTTGGAGAATCACCTTTTAATGAGGGTTGAATTTTGATGTTTCCTGCTGCTGTGTTAAGGTCGTGTGTGAGGGGAAAGTGAAAGAGAGATGGAAAAGAAATGAGCAAAGGGAGAGAGAGGGTAGTAAGAAATTGGTGAGGGGAATGAGGAAGATGGAAAAGGGGACACGGGGAGAGAAAGGTATGTGTTCGTACTTTCCTGTTCATGCTTTGTTTCGTTGCGTTTGTCACTTTCTCCCACTTTCTTTCCTGTCTGTTTGTATTTTTATATCACTTTCTGTCTCAAATTCTCTTTGCCCTTTCTTCTGGTCTCTCCGTTGTTGTGTGCTTCTCTTTCTCTCTCGTTTTATGTGCCTGTCTCTATGTGCCTATATCTGCATATCTCTCTCTCTCTCTCTCTCTCTCTCTCTCTCTCTCTCTCTCTCTCTCTCTCTCTCTCTCTCTCTCTCTCTCTCTCTCTCTCTCTCGCCCCTCTAATAACAAGGAACCAGTACGGATTCCACAACAATAGATCTGCCTGACTCAGTAATCATAATTTTTCATTTATATAAAAAACTGCTGCAGTATATCTAGATTACCAGAAGGCATTCGGCAAGATACCCCATCCAAGATCGATGGTCAAAATAAGAGTACGTGATGTATATGGTATAGGAGATAAACGTCATGGCTAGAAAAGTGCTTATCTCTCAGAAAACCTGAGAGTGGTACTCAGCGGAAAAGTGTATGAAGGGCAAGACTGTACAGACATGTGATAACCATAGTGACGAGTAGAGTACATAGTGACGAGTGGAGTACACAGTAACGAGTGGAGTACGTAGCGAGTTCAGCGAATAGGAAGCAACAAAATTAGCGAGGAACCGGACGCGTTACGTCATAGTCACTTCGAACAAGAAGCAATGAGACTCGACACGACCACCGGTTCACCTGAAGAGTGGAGCTCCCTAGGGATAGGTTCTTGGTTCAGTCCTATTCACTGTACTCTTTAATGATCGCGAGGTAGGATTTACATCTAAGATGTCGAAATTTGTGGAAAACGCCAAATTGAGGAAAAGTTCAGAATCTAAAGCAGACGGAGTATTCAGAGTATTCTTACATTGTTGGCGCTGTGGTCGGAGACTTGGAAGATAAATTTCAACGCAAGTGCAAAACAACAACGTCTAACATGAATACAAAATGGTCTGGCAAAAAACAGGAGTAATTAGCAACGACCTCAAGAGTACAAAACAATGTTAATCTGCGAGCAGCACTAAACACCTGACACAATATTTAGACTGCTTCTTGAATATGCCCTCCAGTTTTCGACTCCAAATAACATAAAAGCAAAAGACATACTTGAAAGGGTACAATAAAAAGTTACCAAACTCATCCTATCACTCAGAAGCAAACCAACCAACCGTATACAGAAACTCTCATAGTATTCGACTTTTTCTCTCTGAGACTTCGAGAAAATCTCATTCAGTCCTTTAAGATAATGAATGACTTTGGCACACTCAACCACGAAAATCTATTTTAAGTGTTGAATGAGAGATAATAAGAGTACTAATTACGTAGCATTTATGATCCTTACCTTCCATCCACCTTCATCTCTCCTGTAAATTCCACGCATTTTTATTCCCAATATGGTATGGTATTTTTTCCCGCAGTTTTGATGCCGGCGGTGGCAGGAGAGAGTGGAATGTGGGAGGATAACTTGCTTGAATCATACACCTACATAATACACAATAGCTCGTAATCTAGACAGACGTAGAGAGTTCTCAACAGATAGTCTCAGTGTGGACTTTTCAAGTCTTCTGCTATCTGCTGTTCCTATGTTTTCTCATATCCGTCTGTCTGTCTGTCTCTCTCTCTAGCCTCTCATATATTCGTCACACACTTTCACCCTGAACACCCACTCAGGAGGCTCCCATTGAGGCATGAAGCGAGTCTCAACGATTCCTTCAGGCTCACTGAACCCCACAATTTCATCTTTCTCAGGCTTCAGTCACACGAGGTCTCCCTCATCGAGAGAATATTTTCCACTTAAATACTGTGTGTGTGTGTGTGTGTGTGTGTGTGTGTGTGTGTGTGTGTGTATGTGTGTGTGTGTGTGTGTTGAGGAATAAAACTCGTAATAACGTAACGGTATATACGGAAGTCACTTTATTTCCATTTGTCATTTTTTACCACCTGTCCGCCTACCGTAACAGTATGTCTGCCTGGGAAAAAAAGTGGCGTCAAGCAGTAAGTCAAAGATACGTTCTGAAGGGTAATGACATCCTAAAGTGCAACTTTTGGTATGTTAATATCTGTACTTGCACTGTACTTGTACTGGTTAAAAAAAAAATTGTTTATATCATTCTCAATGAAAAAATATCTCTCAATCTGTAATAGAAATTTCGGAAAAGTCCAGTTTATAATAGAGTTCAGCCTATTCGGCAGAGAAAGAGAAAGATCGGAGTCAGCAGGATTCGAAATCACGTCAAGGGAGGCTGGCAAGGTTCCCCAAGTGACGCTCTAGATCACTCAGCTACAGATACCTCAAATGCTGGGCAGCCTTGTCTACAAGCCAAGTTTCTTCCCAGCCCGGGCACATCAGTGAGCCTCAAGCATGGTTTCAACCTCCTCCTGTATGTTCTGACCTCACAAGCGATTTTTATATCAGTGTAACACGCAGAAACAAGAGAAAGATCGCAGGCAGCAGGATTTTAGAAACCTTGCCAGTTTCCTTGTAGTAGGATCGAATAATGCTGACTGCGATCTCTCTCTCTCTCTCCCTCTCTCTCTCTCTCTATCTCTCTCTCTCTCTCTCTCTAGATATATATACTACATATATATGTACGTCAGCAGCGCAATCAGATATAAAGAACCTTTTATGTAGTGGGTGCCTTGCCTTGATGCTGGTGTAGGCGTTACGGGTTTAGCATTTCTGCCAGTAATATTTTAAAACAATAATGCGAAACAGTGAAACAAAAATCCTACTTGAAATAAGAGTCTTGGAGCACCTGGCCATGTTTACAGAAACGCCTTTTATTTGGGGCTGAATTTTGAAGTCCCTTGCTACAGTGCTACAGTGGTAGGTGAGGAGAGTGAGACAGAATGAAATGGAAAGGGAGTGAGGAAAGAGAGAGAGGGAAGTAAGAAATTGGTGAGGGGAGCGAAGAAGCTGACTAAAAAAAAAGATACAGAGAGACAGAGAGAGACACAGAGAGAGAAAGATGTCTATGTGTTCTATTCAAGTTCCTGTGTCTCACCCTGAGAAGCGTCACTAATCAATCACTTACCTGAAGTATCATCCACAAAACACTTCTTTTCCCTTCATTTCCCAAGGTTAAAAAACCTTCTCTGATGGTCGGACGATCCCACATTTTTTTTTTCCCATCTCTCTAATCCATCCCAAACTTTCCTACCTCTGCCAATTAATGCACAGACTTGAGCTTGATTGGGTATCCATCTTTATTTTATTAATATTTTGCTATATCCCTACGCTTTGCCTCGCCCAGTTAATTAATTCAGCCGATTTGGCATTTGTTACGGGTGGGAGAATTTTGCTTGTTGTTTGCGTAGCCAGTTGTTTGACACTGTTTTTATTTGATGGGTGATAGATATCTGGGGAGAGTTGGAGGTGGATTTCGTAATAGCTGATTTTGTTGTAATCATTTGGATGGGTACTACGAATACTACCACTTTTACAACAGCATCAACTACTTCTACTACTACTATTGCTTCAAATAATAATAATAATAATAATAATAATAATAATAATAGTGATAATAAATAATAATAATAATAATAATAATAATAATAATAATAATAATAATAATAATAATAATAATAATAATAATAATAATAGCTATAATAATAATAATAGTAATAATAATAAATAATAAATAACAATAACAATCGTAATTAATATATCAAAAACATTATCAACGAATGCAACTCTCGATACAAGAACAAACAAGTACATTACTAAAAAAAAAAATCCGAAACTTGAGACGATAGCTGCATTAGATGGAGATTCTCTCCCTAATGTATTTGAAGCGTCTGTCTAATGCACTTTAAGACGCTAATTTTCGACTGTGTGATGAATTTTATAACCTCAGTTTGTGTCCCGACAAACTTGTAACTGAACAAAAAAAAAATGCAAAAATATCAGAAATTTGTGGACCTTTTCTTAGCAGATAGATCTTGTGACATGATTTTTTAAACTTAAGACATTTATTGCAATTTTTGAGATGTAATTTTTTTATTGTCATTTTTATGACAATAAATAAATAAATAAATAAATTATATATATATATATATATATATATATATATATATATATATATATATATATATATATATATATATATATATATATATACATTAAAAATAGTGAGATTTTTCTTCTCTGTTCTAGTATTATTTAAAAAAAGTGCGAAAGTTGTTTATCGACAAAAAATTTGGAACAAAAAATATCCAATTTACATTAATATATCATAATAGCAAATAATATTATCCCAAATAATAATAATAATAATAATAATAATAATAATAATAATAATACAATAAATAATTTAAAAAAATAGGTAAAAGATTATACAGTTAATTTAAGGAATCCGCAACATATTTATTAATGCATTTAGAATTACAGTGATGTTTCTACATTACTGTTTACCACTACACAGTAAGCAGCGTCACAATAAATTCAATTAATCATTTCAAAGTTATTAACTGCATTCAGGAGTTTCAGCAAGTGACTTCTAATTGATCTATCTCGATTTAAATTGAATCCTTGTTGAAGGCTGTGTTGGGTCTGTGTGGGGCCAGGTTATGTTTAGAAGTTTGTGTGTGTGTACTCGCCTAGTTGTGGTTGCAGGGGTCGATTCACAGCTCCTAGCCCCGCCTCTTCACTGGCCGCTACTCGGTCACTCTTCCCGCTCCATGAGCTTTATCATACCTCTTCTTAAAGCTATGTATGGATCCTGCCTCCACTACATCACTTTCCCAGACTATTCCACTTCCTGACAACTCTATGACTGAATAAATACTTCCTAACATTCCTGTGATTCATTTGAGTCTTCAACTTCCAACTGTGACCCCTTGTTGCTGTGTCCCATCTCTGGAACATCATGTCTCTGTCTACCTTGTCGATTCCTCTCAGTATTTTATATGTCGTTATCATAACCCCCCCTATCTTTCCTGTCTTCCAGTGTCGTCAGGTCGATTTCCCCTAACCTTTCCTGTGTGTGTGTGTGTGTGTGTGTGTGTGTGTGTGTGTGTGTGTGCTCACCTAATTGTGGTTGCAGGGGTCGAGACTCAGCTCCTGGCCCCGCCTCTGCGCTGCCCGCTACTGGGTATCTGCTCTCCCTGCTCCATGAGCTTTATCATATCTCGTCTTAAAACTGTGTATGGTTCCTGCCTCCACTATGTGTGTGTGTGTGTGTGTATAACTATATATAGTTTCAAGGTTAGATATGATGGTAATACGATGTTAGAGTATACTATAAGCATGTAAATACTACTCACCTTTCTGGTTATGGCGTTTTATTGTGAAGACGTTTCGACTTACGCAAGGGGCTTTATCACTTGATAAAGTCTCTGGTGTGCCAAACATCTTCACATTGAGATGCTATAATCCGCATCTTGGTTACGTTAGGTATGACAGAGTTCAAGAGGCCAGGCAATCAGTAAGACCGGGCAACGAAGCTCGAGAGATAGTGTCAGGAGCCAGGCTTCGACCCCCACAAATACATATCGGTGAGCACATACACAAACACCCACGAACACACATACACACACACACAGATCATTATTATTGTCATTATCATCATCATTCCCCCATCATCCCTTCATATGTATCTTTCATTTTCTCAAATAGAATTACCGCAAATAAGATAGGTCCACAAGACTGAAGAAAAGCAGTTCCCTCCTGTCAGGTCCCTTTTAGTGCACCACACAGTGTAAACAACGAGCCACACTCAGGTATCCACACCCTGTGACATGCTTTTAGTGCACTACACAGTGTAAACAACGAGCCACACTCAGGTATCCACACCCTGTGACATGCTTTTAGTGCACTACACAGTGTAAACAACGAGCCACACTCAGGTATCCACACCCTGTGACATGCTTTTAGTGCACTACACAGTGTAAACAACGAGCCACACTCAGGTATCCACACCCTGTGACATGCTTTTAGTGTACTACACAGTGTAAACAACGAGCCACACTCAGGTATCCACACCCTGTGACATGCTTTTAGTGTACTACACAGTGTAAACAACGAGCCACACTCAGGTATCCACACCCTGTGACATGCTTTTAGTGTACCACACAATGTAAACAATGAGCCACACTCAGGTATCCACACCCTGTGACATGCTTTTAGTGCACTACACAGTGTAAACAACGAGCCACACTCAGGTATCCACACCCTGTGACATGCTTTTAGTGTACTACACAGTGTAAACAACGACCCACACTCAGGTATCCACACCCTGTGACATGCTTTTAGTGTACCACACAATGTAAACAATGAGCCACACTCAGGTATCCACACCCTGTGACATGCTTTTAGTGCACTACACAGTGTAAACAACGAGCCACACTCAGGTATCCACACCCTGTGACATGCTTTTAGTGCACTACACAGTGTAAACAACGAGCCACACTCAGGTATCCACACCCTGTGACATGCTTTAGTGTACTACACAGTGTAAACAACGAGCCACACTCAGGTATCCACACCCTGTGACATGCTTTTAGTGTACCACACAATGTAAACAATGAGCCACACTCAGGTATCCACACCCTGTGACATGCTTTTAGTGCACTACACAGTGTAAACAACGAGCCACACTCAGGTATCCACACCCTGTGACATGCTTTTAGTGCACTACACAGTGTAAACAACGAGCCACACTCAGGTATCCACACCCTGTGACATGCTTTTAGTGTACTACACAGTGTAAACAACGAGCCACACTCAGGTATCCACACCCTGTGACATGCTTTTAGTGTACCACACAATGTAAACAATGAGCCACACTCAGGTATCCACACCCTGTGACATGCTTTTAGTGCACTACACAGTGTAAACAACGAGCCACACTCAGGTATCCACACCCTGTGACATGCTTTTAGTGCACTACACAGTGTAAACAACGAGCCACACTCAGGTATCCACACCCTGTGACATGCTTTTAGTGTACTACACAGTGTAAACAACGAGCCACACTCAGGTATCCACACCCTGTGACATGCTTTTAGTGTACCACACAATGTAAACAATGAGCCACACTCAGGTATCCACACCCTGTGACATGCTTTTAGTGCACTACACAGTGTAAACAACGAGCCACACTCAGGTATCCACACCCTGTGACATGCTTTTAGTGCACTACACAGTGTAAACAACGAGCCACACTCAGGTATCCACACCCTGTGACATGCTTTTAGTGTACTACACAGTGTAAACAACGAGCCACACTCAGGTATCCACACCCTGTGACATGCTTTTAGTGTACCACACAATGTAAACAATGAGCCACACTCAGGTATCCACACCCTGTGACATGCTTTTAGTGCACTACACAGTGTAAACAACGAGCCACACTCAGGTATCCACACCCTGTGACATGCTTTTAGTGCACTACACAGTGTAAACAACGAGCCACACTCAGGTATCCACACCCTGTGACATGCTTTTAGTGTACCACACAATGTAAACAATGAGCCACACTCAGGTATCCACACCCTGTGACATGCTTTTAGTGTACCACACAGTGTAAACAAACAGCCACACTCAGGTATCCACACCCTTTGACATACTTTTTGTGCACCACACAGTGTAAACAACGAGCCACACTCAGGCATACACACACTGTGAAGCTGTTTACTTAGAGCGTAAACACAAACACCGCTAAAACGAGTCAAGTCTTCCCAATAGGTGCATATATTGGGGCAAGAGCGAAACGTTGTCGTAATAAAAAGCCTTTGTCTCCAAAATGTGTCCTTTTTTTTCAACCTCGATGGGGGTGTGGTTGGTTCCTTGTTAATGTCGTCTTCAATGACGGTGGAAAATTTGGAAATTCGTGAAAATTCTTGTAAAAACCTCAACAGAAGTGAAAAACATCAATCACTTCATCACCGAATATCGTGAATACCCACATGACTGTACTTAAGAGTGCTCGTGGACCGCTTGCCTTGTCATTTCCAGGAACACATGCATTAGCTGGGCTCTGTAATTCCTTGGATCAAGAGGCCTTCGCCAGCATCAAGGCACTCTTCCCTACAGGAGGTACGAGAAGAAACCGGATAGATGGTCAAGGTATGGAAGGAGACCTGAGTGTGCGGGTGGGCGGAGGGAAGGACTAGCATGATTTTAGCAACATTCAGCTGACTTGCGTTCTCCTGGGAAATCAGATCCGACAGCAAGCTCCTATGCACGTCTGGGCCAGACAGGTTCTTTATGGACCAACAAGGACCAACACACAGCACACGGGACTAGCAGGATGGTGGTGGCATTTTCCTTGTCAGGAGAGATGAAAAAGGAAAATTTCTCCTGGCGTGGACCTTAGTCGTACGAAAACCCGTTACTTGGAGCTGCGAGTCATGTAACCGAGACCATCCATTAGCTTACAGCTCCACAGCCCTCGTAAAAAAATATATTACATCATAAGAAGTGATTTTTTTCTGAGTTCGCAAAAGAATGTTTTTTTTTTTCCGTTCGACCTAATATAGTACAGCCTCTGGAGTCATACACCAATAACCCGCATGTAGGGAAAAGAAGATTATGACGACGTTTCGGTCCGACCTGGACCATTGAATAGTCACGCTAACACACGAAGATGAGGGAGCCAGAATATATAGAAGAGGACAGAGACGGGACAAAGAGACGAAGAAAGAAGGAAGTACTGGAGTCACTTCTACTGAGTGAGGAAGACTCGAACTTGTGTCTTCAAAATTAAAGTAGATAACTGACTCAGGGAAGCAGTTTTATTAACGAGCGGCACAAATTGCTATCAGGAATCTCACAGGCTTCCTAGCAGCCAGGAGACAGTGAACTGAGAAAGGAAACTGAGAAAGCATGGAAAGAGAGAATGAAATAAGAAAGCGAGATAAGGGAGAGAGAGAATGACTATAGAAGAAGACTTGCGAGAGGGCAATAAGACAGAACGAGACAGGAGAGAGAGAGAGAGAGAGATAGACAGAGAGAGAGAGAGAGCAAGACGCTGTAAGCTCCGACGGCCGCACTAGGGATCAGCAAGAGGACACTTGACATGTTTGGCCTCATGCGTGAGAGGAAACTATATTTTGAATTTTCGTCTTCAGACTTTTTCTATACATACATGTATTTATTATATATATATATATATATATATATATATATATATATATATATATATATATATATATATATATATATATATATAATTATTATAATGGGGAAGCTCTAAACCAGTAGGGGGTCATGCACCACCTATTTAAGAATCAGATTTGATCAGAGGAAGAACGCAGCTACTTCGGAGTCTTGGAAGATAAGCCCATCACCAGCCTCCTCACCTGAATGGTTTCCTCTTTGTTTCTCCCGAGTCAGGTCCCAGTCTCGCTCTGGTCTGAGTCAGGTCCCAGTCTCGCTCTGGTCTGAGTCAGGTCCCAGTCTCGCTCTGGTCTGAGTCAGGTCCCAGTCTCGCTCTGGTCTGAGTCAGGTCCCAGTCTCGCTCTGGTCTGAGTCAGGTCCCAGTCTCACTCTGGTCTGAGTCAGGTCCCAGTCTCGCTCTGGTCTGAGTCAGGTCCCAGTCTCGCTCTGGTCTGAGTCAGGTCCCAGTCTCGCTCTGGTCTGAGTCAGGTCCCTGTCTCGCTCTGGTCTGAGTCAGGTCCCAGTCTCGCTCTGGTCTGAGTCAGGTCCCAGTCTCGCTCTGGTCTGAGTCAGGTCCCAGTTTCGCTCTGGTCTGAGTCAGGTCCCAGTCTCGCTCTGGTCTGAGTCAGGTCCCAGTCTCGCTCTGGTCTGAGTCAGGTCCCAGTCTCGCTCTGGTCTGAGTCAGGTCCCAGTCTCACTCTGGTCTGAGTCAGGTCCCAGTCTCGCTCTGGTCTGAGTCAGGTCCCAGTCTCGCTCTGGTCTGAGTCAGGTCCCAGTCTCGCTCTGGTCTGAGTCAGGTCCCAGTCTCACTCTGGTCTGAGTCAGGTCCCAGTCTCGCTCTGGTCTGAGTCAGGTCCCAGTCTCGCTCTGGTCTGAGTCAGGTCCCTGTCTCGCTCTGGTCTGAGTCAGGTCCCAGTCTCGCTCTGGTCTGAGTCAGGTCCCAGTCTCGCTCTGGTCTGAGTCAGGTCCCAGTCTCGCTCTGGTCTGAGTCAGGTCCCAGTCTCACTCTGGTCTGAGTCAGGTCCCAGTCTCGCTCTGGTCTGAGTCAGGTCCCAGTCTCGCTCTGGTCTGAGTCAGGTCCCAGTCTCGCTCTGGTCTGAGTCAGGTCCCAGTCTCGCTCTGGTCTGAGTCAGGTCCCAGTTTCGCTCTGGTCTGAGTCAGGTCCCAGTCTCGCTCTGGTCTGAGTCAGGTCCCAGTCTCGCTCTGGTCTGAGTCACAAACCAGATTTCTCGGTCCACCAAGATGCTTTGCATATGAAATTCCCCGGCAATAATAATTTTCTGCTGGACTCAATTTCTGGCACTATTTCCCCATCCAGCGAGGATGGTCCTTGACTTGGACAAATAGTTTACCATTCGCTTGAGATGCTGTAATCACGCCCTCGTAACTGTGTAAGATTCTAAATTTAGAGTTTGCTGTGTGTGTGTGTGTGTGTGTGTGTGTTTAGTTACCAGTGTGTGTGTGTGTGTGTTAGCTACCAGTGTGTGTGTGTGTGTGTGTTAGTTACCAGTGTGTGTGTGTGTTAGTTACCAGTGTGTGTGTTAATTACCAGTGAGTGTGTGTGTGTGTGTTAGTTACCAGTGTGTGTGTGTTAGTTACCAATGAGTGTGTGTGTGTTAGTTACCAGTGTGTGTGTGTTAGTTACCAGTTTGTGTGTGTGTGTGTTAGTTACTAGTGAGTGTGTGTGTGTGTTAGTTACCAGTGAGTGTGTGTGTGTGTTAGTTACCAGTGTGTGTGTGTGTTAGTTACCAGTTTGTGTGTGTGTGTGTGTGTTAGTTACCAGTGTGTGTGTGTGTGTGTTAGTTACCAGTGTGTGTGTGTTAGTTACCATGTGTGTGTGTGTGTGTGTGTGTGTGTGTGTTAGTTACCAGTGAGTGTATGTGTGTGTTAGTTACCAGTGTGTGTGTGTGTTAGTTGACAATGTGTGTGTGTATGTGTGTTAGTTACCAATGTGTGTGTGTATGTGTGTTAGTTACCAATGTGTGTGTGTGTGTGTGTGTGTGTGTGTGTGTGTGTGTGTGTGCGTGCACTGTGCCTCGTAAGTAAGCCTCTATACAAAGCAACAACCACAACAGCAGCAGCATCAATAATAATAACAATTATAGCAGCAACACTCAAGTAACAACAACAATACCAATCCAACAAATTCAACAACAGCACCAACAATGCTTCAACATCAACAATACTACTGCAACAAAAACAATACTGCAACGACGACAACAAAATCAGACACACGTGTGGGTTGCTTCAGTGCAAGACATAGAAGGTAACCATGAACTTCAGACTCTCAAGCTGATGGAAATTCGTGGAAGTAATTTTTTCCCTCTAGGAACCCCGAGAAAGTTGGGAGGCGGAGCCCAGGTGACCTCTGAGAGCCACAGACCCGTGGTTTATAATGTTTGGGAGACACATCCTGAGGTTTATTATGATGTGGGCCCCAGCCCGTGGTTTACTATGGTAGAAGATACCAGCTGTAACTTACAGCGTCGTCAGTTACAAGCTCCTGATTTACGTTGCTTGTAAATGAAGCCTTTGATTTTACAGTTTTATAGCTACAAGTTACTGATTTAATATGCTTCTTACTAGCGTACATTTTATTGCATTTTTTGTTATATTTTTGTCTACCAACGGTAGATCTTATAATTTACAATAATTATAGAGAAAGTGGGTAGAGAGAGAGAGAGAGAGAGAGAGAGAGAGAGAGAGAGAGAGAGAGAGAGAGAGAGAGAGAGAGAGAGAGATGGGGTAAAGGAAAATGTGAGAACAGAGAGAGAGGGAAGAAGGTAAAAATATTGAAGGTATGAGAGGGGTAGTATAGGGACGTCTTATGTACAGTAATAGTAGTACTTCAATTTCTTAATTTATAAAAAAAAAATTATTTAACATTTTGCTGACTCAACATTTACCCCATTAATTAGCAACTGTTACGTACAGTTGTGCATCACTTGGTTTATATTTGTATAGCGTTTAAATAGAAATATTAATGTTAGTTTTGTGTTATGGATGCAGGTGACCTGTTATTGCCTGTCTGCTGAGTAATGACCAGATCCTGTGTTGTAATAATCCGTATTATTTTCTCTGTTTACAATTTTTACAATCTTGAATGCATGATAAGTCTGATATTACTATTAACACTGAATGAGCCAGTGATTCTGGCTCCGCCTTACTCCATCTACATAACTATGGGTGGGACTTACTCCATCTACATAACCATGGGAGGGACTTTACCATTTGCTGCCATCCCCATAACTCACTCTCTCTCTCTCTCTCTCTCTCTCTCTCTCTTCTCTCTCTCTCTCTCTGAAGTCAGTTAACGTTTTCGCTGCCGATCTTAGAATTTCTGAGCATTGTCTTCTGTATTAAGGTGGTAGTCTGATGGTGTGTTGCAGCCAGTCATAAATCAGTCAGCAGGGAGAATTTATCAGGGCAAAGCGAGAACAAAACAAACAAACAGGAGTAGATATCTTTACCCGTGTACAATGTAATGCAAGAGAGAGCAACACAGATTGGAAATGTTGCAAATGAGAGTCACTCAAGCATCACTGGACATGACCAGAGGTAAGTGTAAGTCTACTGCCTCAGAAAGGTGCGTTGAAGACGCTGTGTATCGGGGGCGTTGACCCCCGGAACTCTCTCCAGGTCTCCAGGTATACTCTGAAATACTACTTCCTGGTAGAGAGGGCGTGTCCAAGTGGGCGTGACGCACGTCGAATAAAATGTAACATACTCGGAGGACTCAGGTCTATTTCCATTTTATGGATACTTATGGGAGCCTTGGTTGTCCATGCACTTTTCCTGTGGGTGTGTGTGGGGTCATAGGCTGTCACGTCCATTGCTGAACTTAGGTTTTCTCTTGGCTATGGCCAATTTTGAGTATAGCCTCTGGGAGCAAGAGAAGCAAGTCTGCTTTTCAGAGTATCTATAACTCTTCACACAAACACAAACACTTTGTCTCTAACTGATTTTGTCTGATGTGGGCATTGCAGAATTAGTAGTAAGCAGACGTTGTACATTAGTTGCCCAATTTTTGGGGAACTCAGTCTATGCTAGTATTGACCGGACTTGATACTTGTACGAGTCTTAAGAGATTCGATGTGATATATCACTTATATGATTTGTCCAGTGTTGGACTTAAATTAATTATGATTTATGGGTTGATCAACTTTTTTCATGTAGACTCTGCATATATTTGCATAAGATATCTTTATTGAGTGAAAGTCAAGCATAGTACACTTCCTCAGACCCCAGATCCCAAAACTGGTGTATACAAGGGATATTTTTTGGTTTATAAATGAGATTACTTTTACCTATAGCAGACCTTACTTAGAAAGCATTTCTTACAGTTACTCAAGTTCCCACTTTATATATCATAAATTCTGACTGGTTACTAAAGTGAAAATTAAGAAACTCGAAAGATATGTTCCCATCTCAAAATTATTAATTTAGAAACTGGAATGATATGTTCCGGTCTCAAAATTTCTAGCACTTATTTCGTACAGAACGACGCCGTGATTTAATTCATATCCCGCTCATCTGATTTGAATAACTTGATATTAATTGATTAAGGCAGAGAGGAAGGATTTAATGCGTACGTGTTCGTCGGTGCCACAGTCCAGAGAAGGTGAGAGAGGTGCCACAGGCCAGGGAAGGTGAGAGAGGTACCACGAACCAGGGATGGTGAGAGTGGTGCCACGGACCAGGGAAGGTGAGAGAGGTACCACGAACCAGGGATGGTGAGAGTGGTGCCACAGGCCAGGGAAGGAGAGAGATGCCACGGACCAGGGAAGGTGAGAGAGGTGCCACAGACAAGGGAAGGTGAGAGAGGTGCCACGGACCAGGGAAGGTGAGAGAGGTACCACGAACCAGGGAAGGTGAGAGTGGTCCCACAGGCCAGGGAAGGTGAGAGGTGCCACGGACCAGGGAAGGTGAGAGAGGTGCAACAGGCCAGGGAAGATGAGAGAGGTGCCACGGACCAGGGAAGGTGAGAGAGGTGCCACAGGGCAGGGAAGGTGAGAGAGGTGCCACAGACCAGGGAAAGTGAGAGAGGTGCCACAGGCAAGGGAAGGTGAGAGGTGCCACGGATCAGGGAAAGTGAGAGAGGTGCCACAGGCCAGGGAAGGTGAGAGAGGTGCCACAGACCAGGGAAGGTGAGAGAGGTGCCACAGGCCAGGGAAGGCGAGAGAGATGCCACAGGCCAGGGAAGGTGAGAGAGGTGCCACAGGCCAGGGAAGGTGAGAGAAAAATGCCACAGACCAGAAAAGATGAGAAAGGTGCCACAGACCAGGGAAGGTGAAAAAGGTGCTACAGACCAGGAAAGGTGAGAAAGGTCCCATAGACCAAGGAAAGTGAGAAAGGTGCCAGGGAAGATGGAGAAAGATGTGTCTTTGCAATTGACTTTTTCTATTCTGATATGTGCTTGTAACACATATCAGAATAGAAAAGTCAGCAGCCAGAACACCACCGTAACTATGAACCGGGACACCAGCGTAACTAGGAGCCGGGACACCAGCATAACTAGGAGCCGGAACACCAGCGTAACTATGAACCAGGACACCAGCATAACTAGAAACCGGGACACCACCAGCGTAATTAGGAGCCGGGACACCACGAGTATAACTAGGCTCTTGTTGCTACAAATAGATAAGGCGAGAAGCTAAAGCTTTACACAGAGCGAAACGTTGCTTCGACAAAAGCTTCCTCCGCAATATGTCTTTTCCTCGCTATTGTCTGCAGTAAGACATTTAAATCCCATAAAGAAGAAAAAGTATGCACACACAAACCCACTAAAAAAATGCTGCAGTGTGTTGCATATCATCAATATTTCTCTTGGTAGCTGCAGCTAAGCAATAATTATTCAAAAGCTAAAACCTTCATGTATACGATAATAGTAAGGAAATTACGAAAACAGTTAGAAAATTACGAAAACAGTGAGAAAATTACGGAATACAGTGAGAAACTTACAAAAACAGTGAGAAAGTTACGAAAACAGTGAGAAAGTTACGAAAACAGTGAGAAAGTTACGAAAACAGTAAGAAAGGTACGAAAAACAGTGAGAAAGTTACGAAAACAGTGAGAAAGTTACGAAAACAGTAAGAAAGGTACGAAAAACAGTGAGAAAGTTACGAAAACTGAGAAATCACGAAAACAGTGAGAAAATTACGAAAACAGTAAGAAAGGTACGAAAAACAGTGAGAAAGTTACGAAAACAGTAAGAAAGGTACGAAAAACATTGAGAAAGTTACGAAAACAGTGAAAAACTTACGAAAATAGTGAGAAACTTAGATAAACAGTGAGAAACTTACGCAGCAGTAAGAGAAAGTTAGATGAAAAAAATAACTATTCTTGGTGAAAGGCTAATCTTAAACTTCTCTCTCATTATGGCAGTTAAAAGTTCGGTCAATTTTTACACCCCCGAGAAAAAGTCTGATCAACGAGAAATAATGGTAATCCTACAACTGAATTATGTTCCCCCGAGCCACTACTCCAAGGCCTGTCAATAATCAAGGATTATTTTACAATCGTCGCTAAACGAGAAATCGTTGCACCATGATTAAACTTATTTTTCTTTAACCATCACTCATCACTCTACGACCAATTACTCCTCCCTCAATCACGACCCTTAAGGAACAATTTATAATATTTAGTACTGATATTTTCAGACGTATAAAACATGTTTCCGTCTGGAAACATATATATATATATATATATATATATATATATATATATATATATATATATATATATATATATATATATATATATACACACATACAGTGGTACCTCGGTATACGTCCGCTATGGAATAAGTCCAACTTGGTATACGTCCTGTTCGGACGCTAAAATTTTTGCTTGGTATACGACCTTTGTTTGGAATACGACTCCGGTGTTAGAACTTGTATGGGTCAAAATGAGTGTAAAAAGTTATTTAGGGGAGAAAAACCTGACTCTGAAGGCCCTCCTCATAATGGACAACGCTCCAGCTCACCCTCCAAGCTTGCAGGACTATGTGCTGCCGGAGTTTGACTTCATCACTGTAAAAGTTCCCCCTAACACGACTCCTCTCATTCAGCCCATGAATCAGCAGGTCATCAGTAATTTCAAGAAACTCTACACTAAAGCACTATTCCAGAGGTCCTTTGAAGTTACCTCTGACACGGAGAGAGTTTTGGAAAGATCACTTTACTATCGCCCATTGCATAACTCTCATTGACAAAGCCTGGCAGGAAGTTTCATACAGAACAATGAACTCTGCTTGGAGGAATTTATAGCCAGAAGCAGTGGCTGAAAGGGACTTTGAGGGCTTTGAGGCTGTGTCTATAGTGGAGGATATTGTCTCTCTGGGCAGGTCCATGGGTGTGGATGTGAGTGATGGTGATGTGGAGGAGTTAGTGGAGGGGTACAGGAAAGATCTGACCACTGAGGAGCTGCAGGAGCTTGAGGAGCACAAGACTAAGATGGATGCACTCTCTTTAGGCTCGGAAGAGAAGATAGAGGAAGCCCCTACTTCATTAATCAAGGAAATCTTTGCCAAATGGATGGACGTCAAAAACGTTGCAGAGAAGTACCACCCCAACAAAGCCCAAACAAGCCGTAATAGCATTGTCTGGAAAGCCAGACAATGTCACATTTCCCAAACATCCTGAGGAGAAGGCAGAAGCAAAGTTCTTTGGACAGATTTTTAGTAAAAGTCAAACCTGGTGAGCTTCAACCAGGTCCAAATAGAAAAAAAGAGACAGAAAAGAGAAGGGGCCTCTCCTTCCAAACAATAACATTTCCTCCTCCTCCCTTCTTAGCACTATCCTAGTAGGCACTCGACTCTTATCAGCAAAGTAAAGTGAGGTTAAATTTGCATTTATTTCATCTAATTCTTTTGTATTTATGTTTGTATTTTAGTATTAAGCAGTGTTTAAATTACATATTTTAGTATTATTAAGCAGTGTTTAAATTACATAGTTTAGTATCAAGCAGTTTTAAATTATTTTATACAACCCCATCAATGTATAATATGCCAATTATAAGATTTTTTTTCATGGGAACGGATTAATAGTTTTCCCTATATTTCTTATGGGAAAATTCGTTTGGTATACGTCCTGTTTGGTATAAGTCCAAGGTCCTGGAACGGATTAAGGACGTATACCGAGGTACCACTGAATGTATACTATATATATATATATATATATATATATATATATATATATATATATACATATACACACACATGGCCCAACGCTTTACGCTTCTGCCTTGCCTCAGATAGAATTTTTCCCCCTACTATTATATATGATATCACTGAAGAGGGGTCATGAAAAAAAGATTGTCATGTTTAATAAATAGAATATATAAGTTCTAACAAAGTTTTAAACACATGTGGGCTATTATATTCTGCCTGAGTAAAAGCCCCACTTCAGCCTATCTGCTGAGGAGGGAAGGTCTAATTGGGGCCGAAATATACAGATCAATTTCACCTGTATTTCGTTTTTCTATCATTGTAGTTCCTCACATTTCGTCACTAAATTAGTCATTGTCCCATCAATCGTACCTTAATCTGTATTGCATTTTTTTCAGCGACTGCACAGGTAGCGACGTTAACTCAAGATAAGTTGTAATGAACGACTGACACTGAATAAACAAGAGAATGAACGGGAACTCGAACCGAGGTCCTCGTAGGTAGGTACATATTAAGAAACTCGAACCGAGGTCCTCGTAGGTAGGTAGATATTAAGAATAAGAGGAAGGAAGGAACGAAAACAAAGAAGAAATAATAAATTTCCTCGAATATAAAGAAAAACAGAGTAAAAGAAAGAAATAAGACTGCACGTAAATAAATAAGGAACAAATCTAATAAGAAGCAAGAAGCCCAACTATGGAGGATTGGGAAGATAATGAAGTTAGGAGGGAAGGAGGAGGAAGGAAGGGATGGTAGAAGAAGGAAGGTGGGAAGGGAGACTTGGGGAAGAAGGAAAAATGGGGAAAAAGGCAGGAAGGAAAGAATGGGGAGGAAGAAAAGTTGATGAGAAAGGAAGGAGGTAAGGTGAGAGAAATGTGACAGACAGACAGATAGACAGACAGACAAACTAAGCAAAAACAAACAAGGTGTTGAATTTAATAATTTCTAATTTGGGTTCTCAGGTCTGACCAGAATTAATCAAGCGACAGCATCAATTAGCAGAGACGGTTAATTGGTTTTTCCATTCTCTGGGAAGACTTGGGGATGAGTTCTCAGCCAACATAAGGGCTGGGTGTCAATAGAACCCGCCTAGCACTGCCAAGTCCATAGGCCTACAGCAGCGGTCCTTAGGTCTTCCTGCAGCGGTTCTTAGGTCTTATAGTGGTCCTTAAGTTTTAAATGTGTATGTTGAAAGTGTATACATATAGCTTTAATTGTTGATAGTAATTAATAATAATAATAATAAAAACAATAATAATAATAATAATAATAATATTATTATTATTATTATTATTATTATTATTATTATTATTATTATTATTATAAGTAGTACTAGTAAAAGTGGTATATACTGAAGTAGTAATATTTGTATTTACATTATAATAATTTTTTTTAAAAATTATAATAGCCATCATCATTATCATCATCAAAGCGGGTAAAGTTGTGCAGTCTGCGATTGAAATAAACATGGAAATACACACCAACTTGAGACATCAAGACGTAGTAGAGACATCAAGACGTAGTAGAGACATAAAGACGTAGTAGAGACATCAAGACGTAGTAGAGACGAGCCGATGTACTGAAAGAATGTCAGAACCAGACAAAAACACAAGAGTCAATAAGATACTTGATATTTCGATATCCGTCGGGAAACGAAATGTACAATCTCACCCTATTTTTTTTTTCTTGAATTGAGTTTCCGCCTACATGTGGGATCTTCCTCAAACTATATACACAATAAATTTCCTCAGAGAATGTATCGTCTTTTGTGGATTTTGCTCATATTTTAGGATACTATCTTGCCTTTCCGGAAGCCTAGGCTCATTTTATGAATATTATTTAGTCTATTCTCCAGGACTATATGTATATATATATATATATATATATATATATATATATATATATATATATATATATATATATATATATATATATATATATATATATATATATATATATATATATATTCTAGCATTAGTATGACTGTTTTCCAAGCTTTAAACTGTCATAAGTGTGACTAACGCCAAGGCATATTCTCAGAACTCTCAGGTATGTATTTAACTAACGATGCAAATTAGCAATTTTTCGCACCAGAAGAGGATTAGTGTGCAAAGCAGCGAAGTGTCTCGTACGAGTTAAATTCTCAAATTCTTTCCAAGAACTATGCTCTTTAATATGTGTAGGACAAACCCGGCATGTTAATCGCTCACTCTCGCTCTCGGCTGTGACAATTATAATTCAGAACGGTATTTAGTCAACTTTACATTTATCACTTTTATCAGCATTAAACGAAAGGCACGTTGCAGGACAATCTTTCGTTGGGACGACGTTTCGCTCCGCTGTTGTGCTTAATAAATATCTGCACAGAGCAAAACGTTGTCCCAATAAATGCATGCTCAGCATCTGTGTCTTTTATATATATATATATATATATATATATATATATATATATATATATATATATATATATATATATATATATATATATATATATATTGTCTGTAGTACAGCATTTGGATACAATTTTTCAAGTATTTTGTTAGTGTCCTGTCGTAAGTTGCTTTAATGTGCAAATAGGCTTTCATAAACTCCTCAAGTTTCCAAATGTAGTTAAAGGCAATCTGCTAATGCTTTCAGCGGTTATAGAACAATAAATACTATGCATATGCATTCCTAAATAATGTCACCCTCCTATTATGCGCATTCATGATATATTCATTATTAAAGTTTCTTCCAACTAAGTCTTAACTACCGTGTCAGGAGCATAGTACAAGAACGATTTAATTACTGCAACTTCAACGCCCCTTACAGGAATTAATTTTTAAGCACTGCCAGAATATCCATTTAATAATATACTTCCCTGAATAACACAGTAAAATGTTCATTTTCTTACGACGTTCACGAAGTTTCATGTCTTTACTAAAAAAAAAAAAAAAAAATGTCCAAATTAAGTTGCCTTACCTGAGACAGTCCCACGAAGCTCAGAAGTCTTGCACCAGCTCTGGTACCCTCACAGGATTTACTTGGGAATATGTGTAGCCTCTCCCCCCACTTAAAGATTCTTGGCCTCTTCATTAAGAATCGTTCTCTGCAGCAGAGGTCTAGTCAGATCTGAATGTGAAAAGCATTGTTTCCGATCCATCTCATTCTTTCCATTCTCTCTTTCCTCCTTTCTCATCTCGCTCTCTCATTTTGTCTACCTGTCTTATTGTCAGTGTGAAAAACTGTGCATACGAATGTATACATATGTAGACATGTGTACAGAAAGTGTATATAAATATGCAAACATTTAAACTTATAATGTGGAAGGCATTCTGTTATTATTATTATTATTATTATTAGTAGTAGTAGTATCATTTATAACTTTTATGAGCTTTCGTTGTCTCCCCAAAAGAGCAAAATGAAGATATAAAGAAATACTGGGATTTACAATATAGTATAACGTCACTAGAGTGCTATGGTAGGAGGGCTCCCGGATATTTGGCCGACGGACACTTCGCAGACGGACATTTCACCGTAGGACGTTTGACCGAACGGACATTTCACAGAATGGACATATGGACGAACTGTATTCATCAATTAACCTAACCTAATTATCCATTCGATCTATTGTCCGTTCGGCCAAAAGGCTGTCGGCGCAATGTCCGTTTGGCCAATTTTCCTTCGGTCAAATGTGTGTTGGCCAAGTGTCCGTCGGTCATGTGTCCAGCCACGGGTAGCACTGAGTCTGAGGGCAGATGGCGTCGAAAATGACAAGAAACCTCAGTGAGAAAAATATTATCACCTTTTTTTTATTCCAGCTGCCACACTAGATGGCTCTCAAGGTATTTACATAATGGTTTGATAAAATCTTTGCCCGGTGGCCATTTCTTCTCTCTCTCTCTCTCTCTCTCTCTCTCTCTCTCTCTCTCTCTCTCTCTCTCTCTCTCTCTCTCTCTCTTAACTTGTCATTTTTTCTTGAAAAGAAAAATAATTTGTTTCTCCCTCTCCATACACACACCAATACACACACACACACCAATGCACACACACCAATACACACACACCAATACACACACACACACACACAAATATACACACACACAGAGCGATAAGGGGTCACAACTGGAAGTTGAAAACCCAGGTGAGTCACAAGGATGTTAGGAAGTATTTCTTCAGTCAGAGAGTTGTAAGAAAGTGGAGGAATCTGGAGAGTGATGTAGTGGACACAGGATTCATACAGTGCTTTAAGAAAGGGCACGGTAAAGCTCCTGGAGCATGGAAAGAGTGAACCTGGCGGAGGGCATTGCCAGTAGCTGTGAATCGACCCCTTCAACCACAAATAAGTGAATACACACACACACACACACAGGAAAAGTGGCAAGAGAAGACACATCAACATTTCAGATATAAGAAAAAGCTGTCCATCCTAACACACCGATACGTGGATCTTCGCGGCTTCTATTGTGGTCCCTCAGCGGCCCCCCCAGATACCCCACACAATCTCCGCTTCCAGCTCTATTGAAGACATGGTTATTATATTTCATATATTGCAAAAAACGGGGGCGATATATTCCTGTATGGTACGGAGACCCTGGTCCGTAACACGTGGTATTGTGTCACGTTAATAAATGGTACACAATACCAACACTTGGTAAGTAATACACTTGCGCAACACTTGGTGAGTAATACACTTCAGCAACACTTGGGTATCTTTGTTGCCGAGGTGTTTACACATGTGTCATATTCATCAACATGTGGTAATGCGTAGAGCATTGGTTGTTCCCAGAAAGTCACTCAGTCACTCATTCACTCAGTCACTCATTCACTAAGTCACTCATTCACTCAGTCACTCAGTCACTCATTCACTCAGTCACTCAGTCACTCATTCACTCAGTCACTCAGTCACTAAGTCACTCAGTCACTCAGTCACTCAGTCACTCAGTCACTCAGTCACTTCCCCATGTACCCTGTAGCAAGTGCATCTGAAGAGTCAGAGAGAATCATCGATTCGTGATTATTATTAAGTCGTTCTATAGGCAAGTATTGACTGGATCCAAATGACACACTGGAAACAGTAATAAAGAACAGACATGCGTTGTTGAACTTGATCAAGTGAACTTGATAAAGCTATACACAGGGGCGAAACGTTGTCAGAATAAAAGATTTGCAATATGACTTTTTTCTTCATGCTTATTGATTGTTGATTGAGATATCTCCAGAGAAATGATCGCTATAAGAAAAACGATGAATCGTGATAAACGCTGATAAAGATAGCTAAAAGACAGGTGATAAAACAATGAAAAAATCATTCTCAATCTCTGTGGATTTTTATCACGTGTCCAGGTTTTATTTTCTGAGATATCAAATCCTTCCAAACCTCTCTCTAGCCTAATAATTATTTTTATATTCAAGGGGAAGCGCTGAAACCATAGGCTTCACACAGCTCCCGGGAAATGGGATTCCATTAATTTTGCTGCAGTAAATATGAGAGTAGTTCCAATTCGTTGGATCAAGAACCTATTACTAGCTTCAACATACCTTTTTTTTGTTGTTGCCTCTGCACTCAAGTTTAGATTTTCCTATTGTCTGGCAATGAACTGTATACCACTGTTGGTTGACATGTTCAGGTCATCCAGTCAAGAGTGAGTTGGTTACATTGTGTACGAATCGCTTTCAGTTCTCTAGCCCGAGACAGGTCAGTAGATTTGACTGGACAGGGTATTTAGGTAAGGTTTGTCAGGAAACAGGACAAGTGTTTCCTGACGTGGGCCTTAGTCATATGATGACCCGCAGCTGCAGCTTTTGGTCATCTGACGGAGGCCTTCCACTGGCTTACCGGTCCACCCCTTTAGTTATAATTATAAAAAATTACTCCTCTTAGGGTATTTGGGGAACTATTTCTCTTCGGGAAGACTATATAGTACTTCCATCTCTTCCTATCACCTACTGAAAGATAAGCTTCAGTGATTTCCCCCTCAGGCAGTCCATACATATGCAGAAGCAATCATGATTTTAATGACATTTTGCATTTTTGATCTCCATCTCGTGGATATGAAAACAGCTTCCAGGGTAGCCCATTCAGAGAAGACAATCCCACTCCATTCTGACGCTCCTGTGCTCAGATTCCAGTCTTTCTGGACGGTGATGGGGAAACTCTCGCTCCTTTCTGACTTGCCTGCTCTTAGCGGGCTGTCTCGCACGACCCTTCTAGGGCAATCAAACGTCTTCAATATAATTGCTTTAACACTGCACCACTACCTGTAAATACTGTTTCCAGGACCTGTAACAGAACACCACAACCTGCAAATAATGCTCAAGAACCTGTTGTTCCAGGACCTGTAACACAGTACCACGACCTTTCTGTATTATTCCATGCTGATGTGTGTGATCTCAGCAGGTCGTTTTTCAGGACGATGCTGGGACAGTTTCATTCCACCTGGACGCGCCTACACTCAGCAGCTCCTCTATGACCTACTCGAGACTAATGCTTCCTTGCAACTAGAATAATGAAAATCCGCATGTCGTCTCTCAGGTGGAATGAGAAATTAAGGTATGAAATAATGACAAACTGGAAAGAAGACTCTAGAGCACTGAGAATACTTTTTTAAGTCCAATACTCGAAAAAAAAGTTTTTCATCAAGTTAAAACGTCGTCCTTCATAAAGTATTTGTATCGCCAATAATTCTTTTTTTCCCAAAAATTAATTTCCTATTTTAATTACCATTTAATTTTTCAATTTTTTTTACACCTAACAATTAACCTAAAGCATGGGAGGTGACGATATTATCTCAGAATGTTAATGAGTAACGAATAGTTTGTGAAATGGATGCCGCTTGTCAGGAAAAATAACAGATTAGCCACCACTGAGAGAGAGAGAGAGAGAGAGAGAGAGAGAGAGAGAGAGAGAGAGAGAGAGAGAGAGAGAGAGAGAGAGAGAGAGAGAGAGAGAGAGAGAGAGAGAGAGGCTTTCAAATGAGCAGATGTAGGTAACAGCTGTGGGCTTGTAAATGAAGTTAGGAACTCTAAATCTAACTTAGTAGAACCCTGTGTGAAAGAGAGAGAGAGAGTGAGAGAGAGAGAGAGAGAGAGAGAGAGAGAGAGAGACAGAGACAGAGACAGACAGACAGACAGACAAACAGACAGAGACAGAGAAAAAGACAGACACAGATAGAGAGGCGAACAACAGCAAACGCAAATAGAAAAGACGAACTGTGTACATAACTCAATACAACTATATTTGTATTAATATTGGTAGAATTACTGACAATATGTTAAGTAAAAGGGCACAAATGCAACTAATGAATTTTATTGTGGCAACGTTTCGCTCTCCAGGAGCTTTTTCAAGCCGTTGGCTTGAAAAAGCTCCTGGAGAGCGAAACGTTGCCACAATAAAATGTCTCATTAGTTGCATTTGTGTCCTTTTACTTAACAAGTATATTTCGCAACGAATAAAAATAATAGTTTTAATTTTATTCAATGCTTTAAGCAATAAATTTTTTCTAGCATTATGATAAAGTTTTTTTTTGAAAGCATGAACAAATCAATAAATAAATAATTATAGGACAATAAAATACCTGAAAAATAATCGTGTACTTTACACAAATTACTGAACGTAATATTACATGAACGCAAGGGGTATATACACCTGGAGTTATGTATATCTCGATGTAAATACAGAGATTATAAGTGTATTTTTCTGAATATTCACTGTGAGTTTACTTTAATCTCTGTTTTACTACCCGGGGTATTCTTGACTAGTGGTGTAAAAGTGACAAGCAGACTTAATGACCCTGCGTAATCGATAGGTTTTAAGTCTAAGTAACCAGTAAAGAAAAATCCTTTCTTAAGTTAACCACTTAAGCTGCGCTATAGAAAACCAAACTTTTTTTCAGAGAAGAAAATGGGTCTGCCTTGTTGCTCACATGTTATTCAATGTTGTCTGAATGTCATTTTGCCTGTAATTCAGTATTGATTATATATATATATATATATATATATATATATATATATATATATATATATATATATATTTGTATATATACACACACATTCCTCTAGGTGTATATACATTTGTGTTGTTAATGTTTTTACAGATGTTATTGTTATTGGTATTATTAATAATGATAGCATCATCGTTTGTATTTACCCGTTATCGTCTATATTAATATAAATCAATATATAAACAAGTATACAAAGGGTCAATATGTCTATCACAGGCAACTGGAATCATGCGAAATTAATTCTTTGCCTGGGAGCAAGAGGGGCACGCTAAATTTAAATTTGTTTTCCCCCGCTGGAAATAAAATTGAACGGATATTTTTATTAAGCTCTAAGCAAACGTGGACGTGTGTGATTACCTATTTGTGATTATATATATTTTTAATTGCGTGTCCGTAGTTACGGGAGCAGAGCGATATTCATGATATATCGTCTTCAGTATCTGTATCTGCGCACGCACGAACGCACACACACACACACAGACACACACACACAGACACACACAGAACACACACACACACACACACACGCGCGCGTCGCGCGCTGCGCACTGACACACACTGACAAATTTTCAGAGACTTGTGGGGTACTCAAGGAAAAAGAACCACCCAATCACATTGACAGTCAAGACATAAATGGTACGAAACAAGATCCTACAGAGGGAACCACTGTCCACTACACCCACAGTCCACACCCACCCCAGCACTAATACTACCACAATACCAGCCTTGTCTACCACACCTTGCACCAACCCCTCCCACCCCAGTGAATGCAGTTCTGGAATAAAGGCTGAAGGTATGGTATACCAACACTGAGGGAATAACAAATAAGAGAGTCAAGTGGCAGGAAAGGAGCACTGAGGCATCCCCGGATATAGCACTCACAGAGAGAAAGCTCACTGGGGGTAATAACAGATGTGATCGTCGCTTCTGAATATCAGATCCTGAGGAAAGTCAGGGAAACAGAGGGGGAGGAGGAGTTGCACTGCTCAAGAACCAATAGAATTTTAAGGAGATGGTAAGACTAGTCAGAAGTGAAGCATATGACTACATAGTTGGAACGTTTCTAACAGGGGATCTAAAAGTGATGATAGCAGTGATGTACAACCCATCACCGAACAGCAGGAGACCAAGACAAGAATATCTTGAGAATAACGGTACGATGGTGGCCACACTAGCCTAGGTGGCCAGAAGGGCCCACATAAGCAGGGTGAAGTTACTCATCATTTGGAATTTCAACCACAAGGAGAAAGACTGGAAGAAATCTGGAGCCACATGGGGGATTATTGTAAGATTATTGTAAGTGGCATTATGTGCGTCACTTACAATAATCTTCTATAAATCTACTGAAACAGGGGAAACAGCCTGAGATGTGGAAGACATCAAACGTAGTCCCAATTTTTATGAAAGGAGACAGACAGGCAGCACCAAACTACAGACCTGTGTCACTGACGTGTATAGTATGTAAAGTTATGGAGACTATCAGAAGAGTAGTGGAGCACCTAGAAAGGAATGGGCTCATATATGACAACCAACATGGTTTCGGGGGAGGGAAATCCTACATCACAAAACTGTTGGAGTTCTATGATAAAGCAACAGAAGACAGGAGAGAGAGGGATGGGTAGAGTGCATCTTCTTGGATTGTAAAAGGGCTTTCAATACAGTACCACATAAGAGAGGTTGAAAAGCTATTGCAATAGGCAGGAATAGCAGGGAGAGTACTGCAATGGATCAGGGAAGGAAACAACGTGTGTTGGTACATGACGAGGTGACAGAGCGGGTGCATGTGTCGAATGGGGTTCCACAAGGGTCAGTCCTTGGTCCTGTGCTCTTTCTAGTATACGTGAATGACATGACAGAAGAAATAGATTAGGAGGTGTCCCTGTTTGGTCAGACGATGTGAAGCTAATGAAAATAATACAAGTGGACGAATATCAAGTAAGCCTACAAGGAAATCTGGACAGGCTGCAAACCTGGTCCGGCAAATGGCTCTTGGAGTTTAACCTCAGCAAGTACAAAGTCATGAAGTTTGGGGAAAGACAAAGAAGACCGCAGACGAAGTACAGCCTAGAAGGTGAAAGTCTGCAAAATTCACTCAGTTGAAAGGATCTTGGGGGTGAACATCATAGCAAACACTTCTCCTGAGACGCACATCAACTAAATAACTGCTGCAGCATATGGGCACCTGGCAAACCAAAGAAAGATTTTAAGGGAACTCAACCTGATGACACTAGAGGACAGGAGGGCTAGGGCGGACATGATAACGACATATAAAATACTGAGAGGAATTGACGAGGTGGATAAGGACAAAATGTTTCAGAAATGAGACACAGCAACAAGGGGTCGTAACTGGAAGTTGAAAACTCAGATGAGTCATAGGGATGTTAGGAAGTATTTCTTCAATCAAAGAGTTGTCAGGAAATGGAACAATTCGGAGAGTGATGCAGTGGAGGCAGGATCCATACACAGCTTTAAGAGAGATACGATAGAGCTCATGGAGCAGGGATAGAGTGGACCTAGTAGCGACCAGCGAAGAAGCGGGGCTATGAACTGTGACTCGACGTCTACAACCCCAATTAGGTGAGTACAACTAGGTAAGTACACACACACACGCTTTGTCTCTATACTTTTACTTCCATTGTTCCATTGTTCAGTGTAGCGACAAATCTATTGATCTGGCATAAATTACTGTGGACGACGCAATTCTGTCTCTGGTAATGTCAGTCTTAATGGATGACACCGGTCAAATGTGTGTGAATACACTAACCAGAAGAGCTTTATAATAATGACATAATAATATCTTTATTTACTACAAGTACATGTACAAGGTATACAGGCCTAGCTGACATCAATGACATACTACTATATAGAAAGCCCCTTGTTATGCTAAGCATTTCCCGCAAATTAGGTCAGTTTTGTCCCAGGATGCGACCCACACCAGTCGACTAACACCCAGGTACCCATTTTACACTGATGGGTGAACAAGGACAGCAGGTGTCTTATGGAAACACGTCCCTAATGTTTTCCAGCCGTAGCGGAGATTCGAACTCCGGACCTCAGTGTGTGAGCTGAGTGCGCTAGCGATCGAGCTACGAAAACACAAGGTAGGCAATACTGCTATTTCTGGCAAATTTATTGGCACTTTAAGCAATTCCAGCTAAGTAAGCTTCACCTGAGCTGCAAAGGATTAATAACAATATCTCTCTCTCTCTCTCTCTCTCTCTCTCTCTCTCTCTCTCTCTCTCTCTCTCTCTCTCTCTCTCTCTCTCTCTCTCTCTCTCTCTTTCTCGTTACACATTTCATTAAACTCAGAGGCTTGGCTAACAAAAGCTGATTAATAGCATGTTGTCATGGGTGGGTCTCCTTTCATCACTTACTGTAAGTACGTCCACGGCAACACAACAAAACCTGAGTCAAAGGTCTTATTATATATCCATAGTCATATTCCTCTCAACTTTCTCTTGTATAATTTTTGTAAGCTTAAAGCTGTTATCCTACCTCAACTCTATATATACATATATATATATATATATATATATATATATATATATATATATATATATATATATATATATATATATATTGTTTTGTTTTTCAACAAGTCGGCCGTCTCCCACCGAGGCAGGGTGACCCAAAAAGAAAGAAAATCCCCAAAAAGAAAATACTTTCATCATCATTCAACACTTTCACCTCACTCATACATAATCACTGTCTTTGCAGAGGAGCTCAGATACGACAGTTGAGAATAAGTCCCTCCCAACTGTCACTATCCCAGACCATTCCTTTAAAGTGCAGGCATTGTACTTCCCATTTCCAGGACTCAAGTCCAACTAATCAATTAATTGGTTTCCCTGAATCCCTTCACAAAATATTACCCTGCTCACTCTCCAACAGCTCGTCAGGTCCCAAAAACCATTCGTCTCCATTCACTCCTATCTAACACGCTCACACATGCTTGCTGGAAGTCCAAGCCCCTCGCCCACAAAACCTCCTTTACCCCCTCCCTCCAACCTTTTCGAGGACGACCCCTACCCGCCTTCCTTACCCTACAAATTTATACGCTCTCCAAGTCATTCTACTTTGATCCATTCTCTCTAAATGACCAAACCACCTCAACAACCCCTCTTCAGCCCTCTGACAAATACTTTTAGTAACTCCACACCTTCTCTTAATTTCCACACTCCGAATTTTCTGCATAATATTTACACCACACATTGCCCTTAGACAGGACATCTCCACTGCCTACATATATATATGTATATATATATATATATATATATATATATATATATATATATATATATATATATATATATATATATATATATATTATTTTTAAATCAATTTAGAGTGATTTATGCTATACATATCTGAAGTGAGGTTAGATGAGATTTCTAATTAGTTTTGGTCCAAAAAAGAAATATTTTCATATCACTGCCAATGAAAAAAGATTAGCTGTCATTCTGTCAAATAATTTTTTGTAAAAGATTAATTTTTAAGGAGGTTCGGCCTATTCGGCAAGTTAAGTTCTGCTTAAGTATACATGAATACAGTATACATAAGCTTATGTATTCATGTGTACAGTATGTATACATGAATGTTCATTAATTAACACAAAGTATTGGTACGTTGTTATATAAGGATGATTTGCTGTTGTCTGAGGCCACACGAAGACCTGTCTCCGGGATGTTATTTCTCCTCATTCAATATTTAACTTGCATCTTGTCCGGGGCTTCCAAGACTTACGGTGAATCTTGGGAATATTTACAAGCCCAAGATGAGTTTGTTTACGTATTTACAGAGGCGAGTCTGAAAACCAGAGGCAGTTCTGTGCTGTGTTTCACCACCTGATGATGGGTTTTATGGTTAAAGAAACGCTTGGTAGTGGTCAGGAAACAACACAGTGTCTATTGATATGGATCTCATTTAAATGACTGAGATCCGTATCAGGGTTTTACACCCCATTCTAAAAGCAAATGATCACTATATGGTATTGTATTCTAAGAAATGGAAATTATATTAAGGAGAAAGTAACAGAGGTATTATTACATTAAAGGGGAAATAATAGAAATGGGAATAATATTAAGAGTAGAATAACAGATATTATTATGTTAAAGGAAAATAATGTAATGAGAATTATGATAAGGACGAAAGGTAATGTAAATGGGAATTGAGATTAGGAAAAGTAATAAAAATGGGATTTATGAAAAGGAAAGTGAAGAAACTGGATATGGTTATGAGGACTTGTTATTAATATAGGAATTATGCTGATTAATAGCTGTGTGACAGCTTAATTGTTAACTATCAGCAATTATATATTGATGTTGACGGTAGTAGTGTCCAGTTTTCTTTCGTAATGTATCGTAACTATTCTGAAAACTTTGCAATTGTTGTTGTATACACAACATCCTCCTGGAAACACGACTGCTTGTTGATACGTGTCTCTGAAAGGTTTTTATCAATTATTTCATACACCTAAGCTTGTCATTGTTACATGCTTATAGTCTATAGTAATAATCTTTATTTTTACAAGTACATGACACAGCCTATATAGGCCTAGCTGACATCAGTGACATACTATTTCGGGCAATTTAGGTTAATTTTGTCCCCAGGATGCGACCCACACCAGTCGACTAACACCCAGGTACCTACTTACTGCTAGGTGAACATGGACAGTAGATGTCTTAAGGAAACACGCCCAAATGTTTCCACCCATACCGGGGATCGAACCACGGACCTCAGTGTGTGAGCTGAGTGCGCTACTCTTCAAGCTATGGGGTTTCCTTGTTACAACGTTTAAATGCCAATCTGAATCAATGGAAACTAGAAATACAGATTGCAAAATACACTCACCTAATACATCACAAAATAATCTGAAGAATGTGGTTCTGGATGACAAGTCTTGTCGACGTATATCACAACAAAGACTCTGTGTACAGTGGAAAGTTTCACTCACTCACGACGTTTCTATTTTAAAACTAAACGTCGGTGGTAAATAAATGTTTTCTGTTTCACATATTGTCTTTTTATCAATCTGAGACATAAACTGACAATAAGAACGTCCTGGAAACACTAGTTATATCATTTCTTCCAGTTCCAGCTTCGTGTAAATGAGACAGAAGTGACTCCATAATGAGAAGGTCGCTGGATGACTGACAACCAGCTATGACTGCTACATACGGATCATAAATGGGATGATCTCATGTCTGGGAATGCTCGCTAATGGCGCTAAATAGGGACTTGTTAATTGGGAAGCTAGACGACTAGATAATTTATTACGTTTCATAAATTTTGTAATTAGGTGAATTTTACATACGCCAATATTTTATTTTCAACCTCGGCGATTATATAATGTTCTTTTTCATAAATATACATTATTTTCGATAAATCTTTTTTTTAACAGATGTATTCGTGTCAATTAAAATGCTACGTATTATTAATGTTTTCAGAAAAAAAACCAGTTATAATAACCTAACAAAAAACAAATTGCCTGAAACAACTCAATTACACGAACAAGCGATTTCAAGGCAAGAATAATTATAACATCAGGTTTCCACTGGCCTTTCAAAAAGTTGAAGGATTTAAGCAATCACAGCCGACTTAAGAATTTTGTACATATCCATACAACAAGAGAAGTTTTCCAACTAATGTTTAAGATTTTATTATTAACACTGTCTTGTGTATGTCTGACAGACATCTTGTGTTGGATTATTCTAGTGGTTGTATTTCTACACATTTGTTCTGAGCACAATTTTGTGAAGTCATAACAGTGAATTTCGTGTATTTCAATGCTTCTATATACCGACAAACCTGATAATAAGACACAATATGTTGTTTGTGGCATTATATTAATAAAACCCAATAAGCCGAACATTTCGTCTTATTAACAAAGAATTTTACGTACGCTAAAAAAAAAAAAATTTTGGGGGGGAGGAAACAATTGATTATACAAGTACGTAATTCTATAGGGCTTAATATTTTTTTTATTTTCTTGAACATGTGTTTTGGGGAATAAAGGAACTAACAAATTAGTGTCAGTTTCTCCATTAACTTTTTCTTATCATAAACAGATATGAACTCGATTCAAATCGTTATGAACGACTGAAGATGAATGAACAGGAAGGTGGACGAGAACTCGAACCGAGGTCCCGAGATTGACAGGTCCGGAGCTTTACCTCTGAGCTGCGGAGTTTTAGAGCGCTGGACCCGTCAATTTCGAGTCCGTGGTTCGAGTCCCCTGTTTACTCATTAACATGTATATTCAGTTATTTTGAATTTGAACCATTTTTTCTAATTCTCTTACCAAACTTAGCTAAAAACTTTACGAAGCGTAAGAAAACTTAACACTGTATAAGACAGACAAGCTTATTCAAAATATTTTTATTTATTGAATTATTTATTTATCATCAATGAAATATGCATAATTTCATGATGGCAGACTAATTTTTTAAAGAGTAAAAATTAGACACGTGGATCATCATTATCGTCATCATCATCATCATTATCATCATCATCATCATCATCATCATCATCATCATCATCATCATCATCATCATCATCATCATCATCATCATCATCATCATCACAGGGAAATACCAAACCAATAAAAATTACACAGCTCCTATGTAATGGAAAGTAATCAGGTTTTATCCGATTAAAGGGGAAATATAACTCCCCTTCCACGAATCAAGACCCTCTTCACCAGCATCTTGTCACCCCCTTCCCTCCCCTCAGTGAAGGGGAGCTCAGGGAGGAGCCTCCCGCGAGGCTCCTCCCAGCGCCTGCGCCTCCTAGCACCAACATTAGAGAGGTGCGCGACATCCGTCACTGTGAAGACTCGTTCCAGATTCATTGGAGTTTCTTAAAGTGTGATTATTTGATTAATGATGCACGTCTTTCTCGACAGCAACTTTTACAAATCCTTGCCGAAGTTTCCTAAATGTTTAAGCATGTAAAATTGAGATTTTACATATTAAACACCTGTATGTACTCTCACCTATATGTGGTTGCAGGGGTCGAGTCACAGTTCCTGGCTCCGCATTTTTGTTAGTCGCTACTAGGTGACTCTCTTCCCTCTCCAAGAGCCTTATCATCATAGCTCTTCTTAAAGCTATGTATAGATCCTGCCTCCACTATTTAGAGTTATCAGATTGCTCCACTTCCTAACAACTCTAAGGAAAGTCGTTATTATATCTCCTATATCCTTTCTATCTTCTAGTGTCATCAGGTTGAGTTCCTTAAACCTCTCCTCATAAGACATACCCCTTAGCGCCGGGACTAGTCTTGTTGCAAACTTTTGCACTTTCTCAAGTTTCTTAACGAGTTTGACCAGGTGAGGGTTCCATGCTGGTGCTGCATACTCCAATATGGGCCTGACGTACACGGTGTACAGTGTAGTGGATGACTCTTTACTTAGATGTCGAAACGCTATTCTCATGTTTGCCAGGCGCCCAAATGCTGCTACGGTTATTTGGTTTATGTGTGCTTCAGGGGATGTGCTTGGTATAATGCTCACCCCAAGATTTTTTTCCTTAAATGAGGGTTACAGTCTTTGATCCCCTAGCCTGTACTTCGTCTGCGGAATTCTTTGTTCTTCCCCAAGCTTTATGATTTTACACTTGGTGGGGTTAAACTCCAAGAGCCATTTCTGGATCAGGCTTGCAGCCTTTCAAGATCCCCTTGTAATCTTACTTGATCCTCGTCCGCGTTTATTCTCCTCATTAGTTTCACATTATCAGTGAACAGGGACAACTCTGAATCAATTCCTTCCATCATATCATTCACATATTCAAGAAATAGCACCGGACCTAGGACTTACCCTTGGGAAGCCGCACTAGACACATGCGCCTACTCTCACACTTCATCACGTACGAACTCTCGTTGTTTCCTTCCTGTCAGATATTCCCTGATCCATTGCAATACTTTACCTACTATTCCTTCCTGCTCCTCTAGATCTTGAATCACTCTCTTGTTTGGTACTGTGTCGAAAGCCTTCTTACAGTCCAAGGAGATGCAATGTATCCATGCCTCTCTCTCTTGTCTTGCTTCTGTTTCTTTGTCGTAGAGCTCAAGTAGGTTTGCGACAAAGGATTTCCTATCCCTGAAACTGTACTGATTGTCATGTATGAGCCCATTTCTTACTATGTGTTCCACTACTCTTCTCCTGATAATCGTCTTAACTTTGCATACTATACATGTCATTGTCATTTACTCTGGTCCCTAGTTTAATGATACCTGTCTGTCTCCTTTCTTAAAAATTGGGACTACATTTGCTGTCTGTCTTCCACACCTCCAACAGTTTCCCTGTTTCGATAGATTTATTGAAGATTGCTGCTAGCGGTACCCAGAGTTCCTCTTCGCTTTCTCTCTGGACCCATGGACAGATGTTATCTGGGCCCACCGCCATCGAGGTATCTAGTTCACCTAGCAGTTTCTTCACCTCCAGTTGGTTATGTGCAGTACGTCCAACACTTGCTGGTGTACCCTACCGCATCGGTTTGCTGGAAGCATTTCTGTCTCCAATGCGCATACTTCTTTAAATCTTGTACTGAGCTCATCACATACTTCCTGGTGAGGTCCCATCCTTCCTTCCTTCCTCAGCCTGAGAAATTTGTGGTTGCAAGGGTCGATTCACATTTCCTGGCCTCGCATTTTCGCTAGTCGTTACTAGTTTCATTATATTCCTGCTCCAAGAGCCTTATTGTGTATGTGTGTGTGTGTGTGTGTGTGTGTGTGTACCTGAAGAAGCAGGTAGATGACTTGTGCTGCTGCAAATAAACTCTTGATTTCCCGTTAACTGTTCTGGGATCATGTCCCCTCGATCCTGTCTCATACGAGGCTTCTGCTGCAGATTTGTCGAGGAAGATTTCCTTAATACTAGTGAAGAACTTTTCATGAAAGGAATTGCAGCTGTCCTCTTTTTATCCTATGATATTAAACCCGTTCATCATCCTTTCCCCAGGGGCTGCATATGTCCCTTACGGGTTTATTGGTTATCCATGAATAATAGTTTTGGTTGACGATTTGGCTAAACAGACTATTGGTGCTAGTGGCACGGAGTCATACATATACAAGATTTCCCAACTAAGCAATGTAATGGACACAGTGTTTACCATGATGCAATATCTTAGCTCCAAGGAGGATACAGCGCTATGCAATTTTGATGTGACTATAATAAAAATAATTCAGGAACACCATAATGTTGCCTACAAAAATCACAGGCTGGGTGATAAAAGTATTCTTAACAAAAAATGTAAATTCTAAGATTTTCTCTTTAAGGCACTTACACTCTCTAAAGTGAAATATTTTTGTATACCAACACTACTAATTGTTTCACTGTAGTTAAACACCTAAATTGTTATTAATATCTCAAATGTCTCATTTTGTGCGCTCGAAAAATGTACATCTACTATACACTTAGGCATTACAGGAGAGACTCGTTTCCAGTCTGCACTCTGAAATAATCTACTTTAAGAACAAGAGACATGGAAGAAAATGCAAAACATCCACAAAGATAAGCAAGGGATCAATAAGTACATGACGAGATATCTCACTATGCAACTTTCAACATCCTCCCTTCAAACATAAGGGAAATTTCTGACTTCAAGAAGAGCCTTGTGGGCTCGTACAGTCTACTCCTGACCAACCTGGCTAAAGTGACAGTTCGTTATGTGTACCATAAGCATCAACATTGACTGGCAGGGTCGTACATCAAGAGATCTGATCGGAGACTGGGTCATGGGGATGATGATCCCAAAAACCAACAACTGATAAACTTGTAAGTTAACTCTTGAAGACAACAAGAGTTTGTTGGAAATTAATTATAACTTTGGAAAGAACATTTTTCTGGACATAGGCTGTGAAATATCTCTCTGGTCTGTGCTCTTTAAATAACAGTTTGAGGAATTTTAGGCATTGCAAATAATTTAGGTATACTATTAACTATTTTGTGAGGTGAACTTGAAGTTTTCTGTACATTTGAAGAGCTATAGTTTTGTCTCACTTAATGTAGGTCATTAGTATAGATCAATATTGTAGTCTCTATCCACTCATTCTATTCTGCTACCGTCAACAACCTATTCTTTAGATATTTCTCATGTGCCTCAATATTCCTGTGTATCAGGCGATAAGGGTTTCTTTAAGACATCTGGTGCTGCTTCATTCCCGTGTGTCTATAATTTCAGTTTTCAGATAAACGAATCGAAAGTGGTTATAAATTTCACCTGTGCTTTCTCCTCAGCGTCTGACGGCATCCATCCAGACCTGGTCCGAATAACAACCTGTTGGAATCCTCGAGTATCCCGCTCTATCAACTGCTGGGGAAGCTTAGCTACACTTAGTGTGTTGTAACCTAGTACACTCAAAGTGTTAATGACCCACGGATAGAAGGTGGCTATAATCATTATACTAAATCACTAACGTGATTGATAACCTGATGTAGGATACAGCTTGCTTAGAAGAGTGATATGTAATTGATATTATGTAGGGTTAAATTAAAACACCCTTTTTTTTGGGAAATCGGTGGCGGTAGTGGATTATTAACATTGCACTAATGCTGTCATGAAAGGATAGCATTAGTGCAATGTTATTTAAGCTATATTAAAACACTCTTATTTTCACTACAGAAAATACCTTGATAAATAACAATCAATAAAAGGTGTCATTTACTACCAGTAAACTTCTTACTGTGGATCGGAATAAAAAAAAAATAGCAAAAAAAGTGAAAAAAAATATTTCCTTCAAATAAATAGCCATCATCAAGATCATTATAATTTATATTTGGCTACGAAAATCATTCTTAGAGTCCACGAAGCACTGAAGGGTGACTTGATATTCTTAAACTTTTAAGTTGTGCAACTGCAAATATTACACGCTAACAAAGTTACTGCTGAATTTTGCTGCCAATTTCATGCTTTATAGGATGTTATGCCAGAGCGAAAGTTTTCGATATTGAATGAGCAACTTTTATTTTTCGTTTATTATCGTTCACTGTAAAATCGGATTATAACCAAAATGCATTTAGGAATGAAATTAACGCCAAGCTCATGCAGCTTAAACCTAAATATAATCGATTATATATATATATATATATATATATATATATATATATATATATATATATATATATATATATATACATATATAGGATGGGGTCCACCTCTGGTGTAAATTGTGGGACCCATAGCCTCGGAGAAGTGGATAAAAAGGCTTCAAGGAAGAATATTTAGATTTCTTTCTGTATATATATATATATATGTCGTGCCGAATATATATATATATATATATATATATATATATATATATATATATATATATATATACTTTGTATTTGATTCTTTATCTTTTAACCCCACACCTCTTGCCAAGACCCTCGCATTCACTTCTCTTACAACCCCATCTATAAATATATTGAACAACCACGGTGACATCACACATCCTTGTCTAAGGCCCACTTTTACTGGGAAATAGTCCCCCTCCCTACAACACACTCTAACCTGAGCCTCACTATGCTCATAAAAACTCTTCACTGCTTTCAGTAATCTACCTCCTATTCCATACACCTGCAACATCTGCCACATTTTTTTTTTTTTTTATATTTATTAACACATCGGCCGATTCCCACCAAGGCAGGGTGGCCCGAAAAAGAAAAACTTTCATCATCATTCACTCCATCACTGTCTTGCCAGAAGGGTGCTTTACACTACAGTTATAAAACTGCAACATTTACACCCCTCCTTCAGAGTGCCGGCACTGTACTTCCCATCTCCAGAACTCAAGTCCGGCCTGCCGGTTTCCCTGAATCCCTTCATAAATGTTACTTTGCTCACACTCCAACAGCACGTCAAGTATTAAAAACCATATGCCTCCATTCACTCCTATCAAATACGCTCACACATGCTTGCTGGAAATCCAAGCCCCTCGCACACAAAACTTCCTTTACCCCCTCCCTCCAACCTTTCCTAGGCCGACCCCTACCCCGCCTTCCCTCCACTACAGATTTATACACTCTCGAAGTCACTCTGTCTCGTTCCATTCTCTCTACATGTCCAAACCACCTCAACAACCCTCCTCAGCTCTCTGGACAATCGTTTTGGTAATCCTGCACCTCCTCCTAATTTCCAAACTCCGAATTCTCTGCATTATATTCACACCACACATTGACCTCAGACATGACATCTCCACTGCCTCCAGCCTTCTCCTCGTTGCAACATTCATCACCCATGCTTCACACCCATATAAGAGCGTTGGTATAACTATACTCTCATACATTCCCTCTTTACTTCCATGGACAAGGTTCTTTGTCTCCACAGACTCCGAAGTGCTCCACTCACCCTTTTCCCCTCATCAATTCTATGATTCACCTCATCCTTCATAGACCCATCCGCCGACATGTCCACTCCCAAATATCTGAATACATTCACCTCCTCCATACTCTCTCCTATCATATATATATATATATATATATATATATATATATATATATATATATATATATATATATATATATATATATATATATGTCGTGCCGATTAGGTAAAACTTGCGATTTTGGCTTAAATAGCAACGCTCACCTTGCCATATAAGACAAGTGAAAATTTGTGTATGCAATAATTTCGCCAAAATCATTCTGAACATAACGAAAAAAATATATTTCATTGTGTTTGTTTATTATTAAATTTATGTTAACGTATCTAAAATATATTTAGTTGGGTTAGGCTAAATTAAATTGCGCTTGTTGTAATAAGGTTAGGTAGGTTTTCAAAGTTTCTCTTGGTACAAAATTATAAATTCTTACATTAACATAAATGAAAAAAATATATCTTTAAACGTATAAGAGAAAATTTTAGAAAGGACTTAATTTTAGATGAGTTCTTGCTAATTGACCAGTTTTACCTAATCGGCATGACATATATACTATATCTCTTCTATATAAATAAAAATGTAAATGTTCTTTTGTTCAAAATCTTAAATCTCCGAATGTTCTTCACCGATTGCTTTGAAATTTTGAGACAACGTTGCATTCGAATACGCGCGTGTTTTTATATACATACTATTATATAGACTTTGACTGGAAAAGAAAAAAAAAAAATTTGCCAACAGCTTTTGGTGTTCCCAGGCGGTCACCCATCCAAGTACTAACCAAACCCAACGTTGCTTAACTTCGCTGATCGGACGACCTCAGGACGAATTTCATTGCCTCATAACTTCTGCAATTTAGTGACGTCAAAAGAAGAATTGGTTGAAAAAGTATTTCCCAATATTCAAACCAATTATATGAATCACGATTGGCTGAGTGAACGAGCTATTCTTGCGGCCAAGAACAAAGACGTCTATAAACTTAACAATATTAGTCAGTCTAACATTCAAAGCGAGGCAGTCACATACAAGTCCGTAGACACTGTTGTGAAAGCAGATGAAGTGGTTAATTATCCAACAGAATTTTGAATTCACTCGATCTGCCAGGGAAAAAAAACCACGTACTGCAATTGAAAATCGGCATGCCAATTATCATGTTGCGAAATATCAACCAGCCAAAGCTTTGCAATGGCACACGGCTTGCAGTAAAAAAATTAATTAGCAACCTCGTAGAAGCAACAATCTTGACAGGACCTTTCAAAGGTGAAGATGTCCTCATTCCTCACATTCCTATGATTCCAACAGATATGCCATTTCAATTTAAGAGATTGCAATTCCCAATTCGATTGGCATTTGCAATCACCATCAACAAAGCTCAGGGCCAATCTTTAGAATTGTGCGGTTTAGATCTAGACAGGGATTGCTTCTCACATGGACAATTATATGTTGCGTGTTCTAGAGACAATCTCTATATCTGCACAGACAATGGAACAACAAAAAATATTGTATACCCACAAGCATTGTGAAATTAAACATATTAGAAATGTGTGCTTTCTCTTTTCTTTCTTTTCCATTTAACCAGACTGAGCCACAGCAACGCGTGGCCGGGTACAGTAGTATATATATATATATATATATATATATATATATATATATATATATATATATATATATATATATATATATATTTATAAATCTTTAATCTAACCTTGTAAAACCCTTAATCTAACCTGTGTAAAAAAGAGAGAAAGATAGAGAAAGAGATACAATGAGCGTATGAGTAATTCATACGAATAACCCACATTCAAGAGCACAAAAGAACGCGAATAAACACTGTCTTACTCGAGACATTCAGAGGCGCTATTAAATTTGTTGGGAAAAGCCCTTACTTGTTTGCATATATAAGGCCTTTCTAAAACTCATTTAATAGCGCCTGAGGTGAGGAGGGTTTTTAGTCAGACAGAAAATATTTGTGCATTTTCTGTATTGTAGTATGTGGGTTTATGTATGTATATATATATATATATATATATATATATATATATATATATATATATATATATATATATATATATATATATATATATATATATATATATATATATATATATATGATAAAGATCTATTATCTGAGTAAAACGTGGAATTAAATTACTGATATATAGGTAAATGAAATTTTACCTATACGTATATAGTATGTATATATATGTATATATATGTATGTATATATATATGTATGTATATATATATATATATATATATATATATATATATATATATATATATATATATATATATATATATATATGTTAATGTAAGAATTTATAATTTTGTACCAAGATAAACTTTGAAAACCTACCTAACCTTATTACAACAAGCGAAATTTAATTTAGCCTAACCCAACTAAATATATTTTAGATACGTTAACATTAATTTAATAATAAACAAACACAATGAAATATATTTTTTTCGTTATGTTCAGAATGATTTTGGCGAAATTATTGCATACACAAATTCCTCTCTGGGCACTCGACTCGACCCACAGGCCATTCGGATTGGTGTTGCTCTTCGCCTAGCCGCCCCCATACTCACCGAACATAGGTGTATTTGCGGCACGGCGACGGCTGATCAATTCGGACTTCATGGTCTAGTGTGTCACACATCAGAAGGGAAGTATGCTAGACATGAGGAGGTCAATGACATCATAAAGAGAAGCCTCGCCACAGCCCGGAAGGATAGGTGAGTACAAATAGAGAGCGTGTCTGTCTCGCGCCCAGCAGACGGAGGATCAAGCCTCCACAAAGTATTGCGCTGAATAACCCAAATAGGTTTAGCGCTTAACATGAATTAAAATAAAAAAAAAAAAAATCGCCACAGCCCGTTGCCCAGCTCAACGGGAACCCCAAGTGCAGAGGTCTGATGGAAGTCAAAAGCGTCCTGATGGAGCCACCATGCTACCCTGGAAGGATGGTAAGCAGATTGCTTGGGACTACACCTGTGCTGCCACATTGGCAGACACCTACCTGCCACACTCCTTAGCCGAAGGGGTGGAGCTGCCAGCCACAGGGAGATCCAGAAGACCCGCAAATATGAAGACCTTCCTCTTGCTATAACTTCATCCCAATAGGGTCGGAGACCCATGGAGCATGGGGCAAGTGTGCTCTAAAGTTTCTCAAGGAGCTGGGTGGAAAACTCATCATAGAAACCAAGGACCACAGGGCGACCAGCTTCCTCTTTCAGAGACTCAGTGTTGCGATCCAGAGGGGAAATGCCTGCAGTATTCTGGGCACGCGGCCCACTGCCGGGGAGTTGGACGAAGTATTTGACATGTAGCTCTGAGTTGTTATCTATGTTGTTTTACTCCCCATTGTATTTTGTCTTGAAATAAAGTTTGTAAAAAAAGATGGGGTGGTAGGGAAGTGGAATATTCAAATGGCTTCAGAAAGAAATGTAAATATTCTTCCTTGAAGTCTTTTATCCACTTCTCCGAGGCAATGGGTCACACAATTGACACCAGAGGTGGACCCCATCATATATATATATATATATATATATATATATATATATATATATATATATATATATATATATATATATATATATATATATATATATATATATATATATATATTTATATACATATACATATCAAACCTTATAGAAAAAATATTTTAGGTGGCCAGTCCCTCAGCTTGGAGATGAGTTCAGCTCCATGGTCTGGAACGATATCGACTCTTTGCTTTCTCATGGTAAGCCAGGCCTCGGTCCATGTTAGAACCTTTCCTCCTATACCATGAGCTGCCACTTGTCTATTGTCAGGTACTCTGTCGAAAGCTTTATTTAAATCTTATCTGATTGAACCAGCTTCCACAGTCGCTGTATGATCACTAAGGGTGTCCCGTAGCTCGATCGCTAGCGCACTCATCTCACACACTGAGGTAGGGAGTTTGAATCTCCGGCACGGCTGGAAAACATTAGGACGTGTTTCCATAAGACACCTGCTGTTCCTGTTCACCATTATTGTAAAATGGGTACCCGGGTGTTAGTCGACTGGTGTGGGTCGCATCCTGGGACAAAACTGACCAAATTTGCCCGAAATGCTCTGCATAACATGCCGCTTTCTATATAGTAGTATGTCATTGATGTCAGCTAGGACTGTATACCTTGTACATGTACTTGTAGAAATAAAGATATTATTATTATTATTAAGGGTTTAACTCTTCCCTTTAAATGTGACAAGAAAAATAATAATAAATGCACATCATTCGGGCTTCGTGGATACAGCATCAGATTAAATCTTCATCATTTCTCTCCCTCAAGGATGAATTTCATCATACTGATGACAGTTCTCACTTCCTAGAAGGAAGAAATTTCATAATTAATTTTTAAGCATGTATACAGATTAATCAACATGTAAAACATATTACTAAATTTCTATAACTGACCATGGATCGGTAAACTAGAGGAAGGCCTCTGGTGACCGAAACCTCCAACGGTGGGTCATCATATGACTAGGACCTGCGTCAGGAAACCCTTGTCATGTTTCCTGACCGACCTTATCTAACATAACCTGTAAAACATCTATTTTCTCGTTATTTTACTGGAAATTTTGTGCACATTTCCCAAATCTATTTGTAATAAAGAAATACAACAATTTCTGTATAATATATGCCCAAATGTTTTCGTTTTAACTCTTTTTTTTTTTAAGGCTTCCTACCACGGAGTTCCTGGGATACCGTGAAATGTGTGACTATGGGGGTGTACCACTAACTATCTACTGCCTCCATAAGACAGACATAGGAAGCACCATAAACAAGCACAGTAAGCAAACACAATAAGTTGCTAGCGTCCACAGAATGGATATGAGGATGTACAATGAGCCAGCAACCACCGACCACAGGTTGGATATGGGATCTACATTATTCACTTCTGTCCATAGGATGATTATGGGGGTGCACAGTGAACCATCCACTACCATATTTAGGTTGTGTATGGGGAGCACACTAAACTAGCAACTACCCTCCACAGGATGGATATGGATATGGATATTGTTTAGTACATAGTTTTGTAACATAGTCAGAATTGCTATTTAGAAATATAATTAATATAGCAGTGGGCACAGCACTAGCTACACAACAATATTATCTTAAAATGAAAAAAAATAGCCATATTCCTGAGAATCTTTAGTGAAGAAAGAAGAGTCATTTGAAGGCGCCTGATGGGGAAATTTGCATACATAACGATCATTACAACTGATATACAAATATTGATAGAAAAAAAGTGACAGGTGTGTAGAGAGGGAGACGTGCATAAGTGACAGGCATCATCTCACTGTTACATTGTTTACGACCTCGTCAGGAGTGGTATCTAACGAGGCGGTGGTGGGGAGATGACGACCTCTGCTCATCACTTGTCATCGAGAGACCGAACAGATCAGACAGGTGAGTGAGAGGAGAGATGGCCGGGGAAATGGAAAATAGAATACACGTTGCAAAACAACCAATTGGATGAAAGAACACATGAAACTGGGTAAGGTTTCATTGTAACGACGTTTAATATTGCTGTCATGAAGCCTATTGCTGTTTTATGTGAATTTTCACCCAACAAGCCTTTAATGGACTCACGTGAATCCCAAGGGATCACATGGATCCACAGGGATCCTGTCTATCCACATGGGCCTTTGTGGATCCAAGTAGAGTCCATAGTTAAGAAGGCTTTGCAGAACTACAGAACTTAGAATCCTAGTAGAAATCGGTGAGAGCGAGTGTCATTACTAGAACAAGATTTTTAGATTTTGTCTCGAGGGGGGACTTGACTGGTCAGCTCCACTCATCCTGTGAGAGTACACACCACTAACTACACAAGCAGCACATTTTGAAGCAAATAATCGACACACTGTTAGTGATATCATCGTCATCCTAAGCTATTGCAACATCCATTAAAAATTACTACCATGTAATTCCATCACGCACTGGATTTTTTTTTTTGGGGGGGGGGCATGAACAAGAAAAGTCGATATAATTTTCAACACATTTTCTGGGGAGCAAAATAATATTTTTTAGAAGTTGTAGGAGTATGAGGGGCATTGAATACTGAGAACGTTTCTGAGAACAGTACATCTATAAGATTTTCTGAAATGTGTATACCTTTGACGGTCAAATCAAGTTAGAAACCCAAATAGTGTAGAGGTAAGTAATGTTTTAAGCTGACGGAAACAACTGTAATATCTAACGTTGCTGCTAGACCCTGCTAGCAGTGATACATATCAAAGAAATAATGAGTAAGTTAGAAGAGAAAGAATTCTATTGCTTGTAAACAGAAGAATTTAGGTAACTTAATATTATTACAACGCGACACTTATTTACCATTATTACAAAGGTGCATTATGTCCTATGAATGTTAGAGGGGTACACTGTTGAACGATTATTGTTTTTTAATAATAAAGCTAATTGACTATACGAGGGTCATTAAGGCTTCATGTCACCTTCACACCATCAGTCAAGAATACTTTGTAATCTCAAAAAATAGGAATTAAATTATACTCTCACCGTATAAGTGATAAACAACTCAACGGACGAGAGAAGTTAGATAATGATCAGTGTAACAGAGGTATTCTACTTATTAATATTGCGAAGTATTCTGTTGTAGCATTAGTTTAGAATAAATTGTTTTATTAATGTGCAAAAAAGGAGGTCTTCTTAAAATTTTTGACCTGAAGACTCACTACCAAGAGCTGGGCGAGTGTGTATGTAACCCGTAATTCATTACATACATACTATACACAAATATAAATACACATATATCTTTATCTTTGCAATACTTGGAGAATATTTTGTCTCAAATGTCCATAACTTTTCAGTTTTACGTTTCTGTCACATTGTCCAACACGAGGAAAAGTTTCATCTTTAATATTCCCGAACAGATTCGTTCCATATATCGTATGTCGTGACTGCTGGTGTGGTTGTGACACAGTCGTCGGGGAGGAGGACTCGGTGAAGGTGTTGGTGGTACTACTGTGTTGTCAGTAGCACAGTACCCTCAGTACCGCTGAATCGTCAGGACAGTGTCGAAAAGACGTCTGTACGACTATGGCTACGAAGACTTTTCTGAAGATTGCTGCAGGAGAGGTAATACGCCATAGGCTTCAGTCTCTCTCTCTCTCTCTCTCTCTCTCTCTCTATATATATATATATATATATATATATATATATATATATATATATATATATATATATATATATATATGTATGAAAGAGGGAAAGGTACCATAGGCTTCAGTCTCTCTCTCTCTCTCTCTCTCCCCTATATATATATATATATATATATATATATATATATATATATATATATATATATATATATATATATGTATATGTCGTGCCGATTAGGTAAAACTGGTCAATTAGCAAGAACTCATCTAAAATTAGGTCCTTTCTAAAATTTTCTCTTATACGTTTAAAGATATATTTTTTCATTTATGTTAATGTAAGAATTTATAAATTTGTACCAAGAGAAACTTTGAAAACCTACCTAACCTTATTACAACAAGCGCAATTTAATTTAGCCTAACCCAACTAAATATATTTTAGATACGTTAACATTAATTTAATAATAAACAAACACAATGAAATATATTTTTTCGTTATCTTCAGAATGATTTTGGCGAAATTATTGCATACACAAATTTTCACTTGTCTTATATGGCAAGAAGAGCGTTGCTATTTAAGCCAAAATCGCAAGTTTTACCTAATCGGCACGACATATATATATACATAATATATATATATATATATATATATATATATATATATATATATATATATATATATATATATATATATATATATATATATATATATATATATATATATATATATATATATATATGAAATACAAAATCTCTTAGAAAACGAAAAGAAAATTGTAGAGGAGTATTAGCAGAAAATAAATTTGAAGAACGGTGTAAAGACTCAGTCATCAAGACCTTCCTGCAGAAGGAAGCCAGCTCATTAACGAGAAGTAATTCAGAGAGACGCTATTCAAGCTTAAGTGATTAAGATCCCATATTCGTAAGAGCTAAGTAAACTGAGAATTGTAATGTAATGTGTACAAATGAGAGAACATTATCATTATTATTATTATTAATGTTATCCTCAGCATCATCATTATTATTATTACTGTATTATTATTATTATTATTATTATTATTATTATTATTATTATTATTATTATTATTATTAAATTACCTATCATTCATAAGGTTTTATCTCTTCATCAGTGGGTGCCCTACTCCAAGGTAGTGGAACAAGATAATGGAAAAATCAAGATAGAGGGACCAATGGATCTGGTTCTTGACATTTTTGCAAAAATTATTAATTTTGAGTAAGTATCTGCGATTAAAGTTGCATGTGTGTGTGTGCATGTGAGAAAATATTTCACTGTAATAATCGTTTCGCACAAAATACACACTTTAACACACACTCACACACACACACACACACACACACACACACACACACACACACACACACACACACACACACACACACACACACACATACCTCAAAGGGAGGCAACAACGGGTCATGGTACGTGGTGAGGTATCACAGTGGGCGCCTGTGACGAGCGGGGTACCGCAGGGGTCAGTCCTAGGACCAGTGTTATTCCTGGTATATGTAAATGACATGACGGACGGGATAGACTCAGAAGTGTCTCTATTCGCGGATGATGTGAAAATAATGAGGAGAATCACATCGGAAGAGGACCAGGCAGGGCTGCAAACAGACCTGGACAAGCTCGACATCTGGTCTAGCAATTGGCTTCTTGAATTCAATCCCTCCAAATGCAAATTCATGAGGATCGGAGAAGGGCAAAGAAGACCGCTGACAGAGTACAAGCTAGGCGGACAAAGGCTACAAACCTCGGCAAAGGAGAAAGACCTTGGAGTAAGTATAACGCCAAGCACGTCTCCGGAGGCACACATCAACCAGATAACTGCGGCAGCATATGGGCGATTGGCAAACCTAAGATTAGCGTTCCGTTACCTTAACAAGGAATCGTTCAAGACACTGTATACCGTGTACGTCAGGCCCATACTAGAATATGCAGCACCAGTCTGGAACCCACACCTGGTCAAGCACGTAAAGAAACTAGAGAAAGTGCAAAGGTTTGCGACAAGGTTAGTTCCACAACTCAGGGGTCTGTCTTATGAAGAAAGATTGAGGGAAATAGGACTAACAACACTGGAGGAAAGAAGGGTCAGAGGAGACATGATAACGACATACAAAATACTGCGGGGAATTGACAAGGTAAGACAGTGACAGGATGTTTCAGAGAGGGAACATAGAAACAAGGGGACACAACTGGAAGCTGAAGACTCAGATGAGTCAAAGGGATGTCAGGAAGCATTTCTTCAGCCCCAGAGTAGTCAGGAAGTGGAATAGTCTAGAGAAAGATATAGTGGAGGCAGGAACCATACATAGTTTTAAGACAAGGTATGATAAAGCTCATGGAGCAGGGAGAGCAGAGACCCAGTAGCAGACAGCGAAGAGGCGGGGCCAGGAGCTGAGTCTCGACCCCTGCAACCACAATTAGGTGAGTACAATTAGGTGAGTACACATACCTGCATTGCCACTCTCCATTATATTCATAATATATTCAACATCAGAATATATTCCCCAACACATGAAACTCTCCCTCCACTACCATAATACACCAGAATCGAAGTATCCTTTTCTACTTTTTTTACGGATGCATCAACATGCTGTCGACAATAATAAACAAAAGACACAGCCGAATAGAAGCTTTGATTGCGGCAACGTTTCTCTCTGTGTAGATTTCAGGAGCATCGTTGCCACAATAAATGCTTGTTTTGCGAGCCTTCTGCTTTACTATTTTTGCCTCATATGCTTAGATAATACACGGTGAAGAATTAGACACATATGCAACATGTGAGAATCTTTATTTGTAGACGTTTCGCCATCCAGTGGCTTTATCAATACAAGAAGAGCACTACGGTACTCTTCACCAATTCCAAGCCAAAGGGACTGATCACCTTATCTTTTGTATATAGTTCTACATTCTTCACATTATGTCCTGTTATTATATTTATAAAACCAGTGGATGGCGAAACGTCTACAATTAAAGGTTTCCTGATGTTGCACATGTGTCTAATATTTTGTCTTGTCGTTATTATATACCATTTATATACAATCATAATACACGACTGTCTTCAAGCTGGACTGATAGTTTCTCTTACCAGGTAACTTCACTGTGGACTTTAAAGTCTTTTGCTGTCTCTCGCGTGTACTCTCATGTACTCCCATATAATCCCATGTACTGCCATGTACCCCCATGTACTGCCAAGTACCTGTGTCGTTTCACTGATGCTTTTTTCTTCATCAGGTACGAGTTGGTACCAGCCCCTGAGAATCTTTGGGGAGGTCCTCTGCGTAACGGCTCCTGGACTGGTATGCTGGGTATGCTCCAGCGAAATGTAAGTATGAAAAAGAGTCTAAAAACCTAAAAAAAGGTCTTACAGAAGTCTAAAAGAACTTCTTTGGCTTAATTCCATTAAAAAATATTGAAAAAAAATTAGTTCTCATCCCTTAAACTCATTCCTCTCATCATTGATTTCTTCCCCCTTTTCCTCATTTGCATTCCTTTAAGAGGAAGGGGAGGGGTGTCTTTATCCTGTTGTAGGGCTCTTGATCCAAGATACTCGAGCCATTGTCTCCTTCCTTTCGTTCAGGCTGATAGTCTTTGTTTTTCCTGATGCTGTATCACCTAATACCAGTTAGGTTTTTCCTCGTGTTCAGTGCCTTAGACATTGATGTTACTGCATCCACATTGTCTTGCGTAATCCTAAAAGACATACATTAATTATTTAAGTGGCAATCATAATAATAATAATAATAATAAAAATAATAATAATAATAATAATAATACAAATAATAATAATAATAATAATAATAATAATAATAATAATAATAATAATATTAATAATAATAACAATTAATAATAATAATAATAATAATAATAATAATAATAATAATAATAATAATAATAATAATAATAATAAAATAATAATAATAATAATAATAATAATAATAATAATAATAATAATAATAATAACAATAATAATAATAATAATAATAATAATAATAATAATAATAATAATAATAATAATAATAATAATAATAATAATAATAATAATAATAACTAATAATAATAATAATAATAATAATAATAATAATAATAATAACTAATAATAATAATAATAATAATAATAATAATAACACAACAATTAATAATTAATAATTATTAATTATTATTATTTATTATATTATTATTATTATTATTATTATTATTATTATTATTATTATTATTATTATTATTATTATTATTATTATTATTATTATTAATTCGAAATAGTAATGTTTCACAAATGGTAATAATACACATATAGCTTTAGCTATTTCTGAATTATTAGGTAGCAGTACAAATAGGTTTGACAGGTACCTGAATGGGTGTGAGCTAGGCGTTTGTTAGACCTGTTTAACATGGGCAGGTGGGCCTGCTGCAGTGCTTCTTCATACATATGTTCGTGAATATCCCAAACTTTCGTGAAGAATCTCTGGATGACGTTTCGGAAGGTCGTGGACCGTGATCAAGTCGCCGCGAAACGTCGTCTAATGAACAGTTGCTGTGCTATAGTTCATATTATGTTATCGTAGGAGGTAGAACTGGCCATCGCTCCGTTCTTCGTGACACCTGAGAGGGAGAGCGTGTGCGACTTCACGGCGCCCGTGTACAGTGACAGCCAAGCCATTCTCATGGTGAGGCCGTCTATCCAAAACGATATCTTCGCATTCGTTAAACCCTTCACGCCCTCCGTAAGTAATTTTTTTTTTTCAGTGTGCTTGTGCAATTAACTAATTGAATTTGTAGACTTTTTTTTTGGTTACCTACGTAACGTGGGCAGACTACCTGACTCTCCGAGGACGGACTTCTAGTACATTCATCACATCCTCTTCGTGAAATTGTAGATTATTACAACATCCAAAGTGTCGGTCTCATGAAACATTTTCCTTGCTTCAGAATGTACTTAGTAATTTTTGCAGATTAAGAAGGTTTTTATAACGTGTAACTATTTGGCCAATGATCTTTGCAGATTAGGCTACGCTGACTAATTATACACAAATAGCCCAACAAACATAGTTTGCCTTAGCACAGATTAGTGTAATGACGTTTATCTTCGAGAATTACCTGCAGTGAGGCATCAGCTAACTGAAGCTGGTCTTCAGGTGTGGATGATGATGCTGCTGAGTATTTTGTCGGTTATAATCGCCCGAGGAAGCATGGACAGGTGTGAGGAGTGGATCTTCAAGGTGAACACCAGCAGCAGATGGTCCAAGGGAGCAATGTGGGCAGTGCAGGCACTCTCACAGGAAAGTGAGTCTTACCTAATGTTGTAACCTTTTGTAATATTTAATTCTGGGTTTCTCACCTTATGATATTAACCCGCTTCTCACACATCCAGTTTTGACTGATAATATACTTTTCGTGAACTTGAGAAAAACTTATTATTTTACAACTGTATATTTAACATTAGTGCTAGTAACTTCCGGGAAATATATTTCTAAAAGGAAAGTAAACTCAACAATTATTTTAAAAGCCATGAAACCTAATTAAACTATCTATAATTTCCCTGAATTATCCTTCCTTAGCCAATTGCAATGATAAAGTCACTGACGCCTGTTGACATTCCTTCCTCCCTCAGGCTCTGACTGGTTGCCCAAGAATGTCGCAGGTCGCCTCGTTGTGACCACTTGGCTCCTGGCAGCCTTCGTGTTTATGACCTCTTACAGCGGAATTCTGACGGCAATGTTGACGGTTCCACGGGTCACCATCCCCATTGACTCCCTACCTGAGTTAGTGGCTCAGACTAAATTGCCCTGGCGCTTAGAGGCGGGCTCAATGATGTATGCCTTCTTCGAGGTAATGTTCAATATATATATATATATATATATATATATATATATATATATATATATATATATATATATATATATATATATATATATATATATATATATATATGTATATATATATATATATATATATATATATATATATATATATATATATATATATATATATATATATATATATGTATATGTATAATACATTCAAAAGTTAAATTTTTTCCTAAATTTCAAAGTTCAAAAGTTTATGCTGCCAAGACTTAGTACATAGAGATGTAGTTGGAAATCTACTCGAGTATACCTTAAAACGTAAAAACTACGGTACAGGAGACTTGCAGTTTCATAATAGTTGAATATAATCAACGATATATCACGCTATCGTGAAGGTAATAAATAGTGTAATAAGTTCCGATTTCGCACTTGCAAGTTCCAAACTTTACCAACTGTAGCCACAGAGTTGTCAATCCATTTTCATATAGCTTTCCCGACACCAGACGGAATACTTAGACTCAACATCACAAGGAGATGATACATCTATCACAAGGAGAGAAGTGAGTCACTTCTGTTTTTGTGCTGGCTCGAACATTCTCTTTTAGATTATAAAAATGTATGTGTGTATTACACTGAGGCCCTTAATATAAGAGGCAAATCTGTGCGTTGCGCCGACTGACCACACCTACGTTGAAAATGTCTTGTTGCTTTCTACCTGTTCTCCAGTTACGTTGCTCACGTTCGTCTGAATTTTCGTTCTTGCATTTCTGCATGTTTTGAAAGTCACCACCTATAAAATATATGTTACTGTATACTAGGTTAACTTTGGTTAGATTAACGTATGTTTTTCTATAATTATGCATAATTAACCGACAGTAAGGATACATTTAGCAGGCGGCATAAGTTTCCGTTGCCTGTAGCGTTAACAAAAAGCTGAAGGAGGCGCTGAAAAGTTAAAGTGTACTGCGTCATACAGTTGATTCTTTCATAGGAGGCGGAGGACGAACTAGGTAAGAAGGTCTTCTCTGACAAGGCTGGAACCTTCCAAGACTGCTGGGCAGCCCGGCAAGACGTCGCGGAAGGTCACTTCGCAGCTATCTGCGACGGTACCACTATGATGAAAGCCATGTCCTGGGACTTTAGGTGAGGTGATCTCAACACAGTTTATGCTTCAGCGGCTCTTGATCTAAAGAGCTGTAGCCACTCTTTCTTTTCCCCAGGCGCTGTGTGATCCTTACTGATTTAGCGCTTTCCCATTTATGATAATAATAATAATAATAATAATAATAATAATAATAATAATAATAATAATAATAATAATAATTATTGTTATTATAATAATTATAATAATAATAATAATGAAAGCTTTATTATTTGAAAGTATAAAGGCATACATCTATATATAGCAATTTTTTTAAATGCCTACTTTTGTTTCCTTTTCTTTAATGGACAACCAAAAATTGGCAAAAAAAAGTTAAATATGTATTACAATGGCAAATAAAGAGTTAATTTTTTTTACACGTCTCAATTGTGAAGAAAGAGAGCAATTAGTTAATCAGTAGGATTATAGAACAATCCTAAAGAAACTGGCTAACCGAAGGTTCATTGTTGCAACACAATCCCTGGGGTAGTTGCTAACTAGCAGGTCACTATTACAGCACAACGGGGAAGTGCCACCTCTACATCTCCCGGGAGAAGGTCTATACTAGCGGAATTCTGGGAATCGCCTTCAAGACAAAGTCCAAGTACCTTCCCAAGGCTAATAAGATGTAAGTGGCGCACTTGACTAGCATAGCGCGATGCAGTTGAACTATGGCTTGGTTGACAAGTGGTAAAAAGACACAGAGCAAAAGGAGGCCTTTATCAGAAGCACGTTTCACCTACTTGAGGTTTATGAAATACTTGATAAAGGTTCGAGTAGGTGAAACGTCGTACTAATAAAGGTCTTTTGCTGTGTATGTATTCTTTTTTACCCTGGTGTAATGTGCATGGAAGTAAAATAAAATACATGGGAGTATGTGAAAAAATATGAGAAAGTCGAAACACCTAAAAGTGCATAACAAATACAGATAAGGGAAGACACTGGTTACACTGAGACTGCCTCCTGAGGCTCACTACCTACGTATACTTCCGTCTTGATAGGCAAGGATAATACGGCAGGTGATGGTATAAAAATCAAGCCAAACGAAAATTCATAGATTTCACTATTCCTCGGAATATGTAGAATATGTGAAAACATTAAGTGCGCAGTTGCGCAGAAATAGGCGCGATTTTCGCATGATAAAACGCAGCGCATGATGGAACAGGATTAAATCTTTGAGGCACAGCTGCAGGAAGACAGTCTTTTTGATTTTCAGTGACGGTCACAGAGAGATTACTAATATTTTCACTCCCTTTAGTGATCCTGATGGAAGCCTAATTTATGTAGAGATAATTGAAACAATTAGATAATTATTTTGTTGACCATTAATGATTACTGTGAATAAAGTTTTGTACAGAAGCTTTTCCATATATAAACGCTTTCAAGCTTATGAAACTGTTTGTTCAAGTTCATGTAAATACTTTTTAAGCTTTATGACAGACGATAGCATTGAGTGTATTGGTTATTTTTTTTTTCATCATCAATAACAGTAAGATCTTGCCTAGTAACGAACACTTAGATCCAGCGGACAGCTTAATTAACGACGTTTTACCCACACACTGTGCTATATCAAGTTACACAATTGATGCAGTTCAGCGGGTAGTCGATACATTGTGGTTAATAAAGGTATCTGCTCCTCCTTGTCACTGTTCACATGCAATTACAGTTGCAAGATCATGTCAAACATGTCATTCTATCACATTACTAATGGAATACAATACCTACATGTTGATGAATACGACGCACGCGCAACACTCGGGTGTCTTCAATGCTAAAATATTTCGTCAATGAAGATACCCAAGTATTGCATATGTATCTTGCTCACCAACATGTCATCTTACGGTCCCACAGTCTTGCTCGACTGAAGGAGTCTGGACTCATGAACAAGTGGCTGGGGGAGCAGATTACGAACACCAGCCTCTGCCTCAGGCCTCCATCAGCAGATATTAAGAAGGGACTCTCGCCTCTAGCTTCCAAACATTTTCTGGCTCGTTCCTTTTCCTTGCATCAGGTAAGAAGACAGCACTGAGGTATTAATCTCTAGCTCAGGGAGTCATGTAAGAAGGCAGCACTGAGGTATTAATCTCTAGCTCTGGGAGTCATGTAAGAAGGCAGCACTGAGGTATTAATCTCTAGCTCAGGGAGTCATGTAAGAAGGCAGCACTGAGGTATTCTCTAGCTTAGGGAGTCATATAAGAAGGCAGCACTGAGGTATTAATCTCTAGCTCAGGGAGTCATGTAAGAAGGCAGCACTGAGGTATTAATCTCTAGCTAAGGGAGTCATGTAAGAAGGCAGCACTGAGGTATTAATCTCTAGCTCAGGGAGTCATGTAAGAAGGCAGCAGTGAGGTATTCTCTAGGTTAGGGAGTCATATAAGAAGGCAGCACTGAGGTATTAATCTCTAGCTCGGGGAGTCATGCAAGAAGGCAGCACTAAGGCATTAATCGATACCTCGGGGAGTCATGTAAGAAGGCAGCACTGAGGTATTAATCTCTAGCTCAGGAGTCATGTAAGAAGGCAGCACTGGGTATTCTCTAGCTTAGGAGTCATATAAGAAAGCAGCACTGAGGTATTAATCTCTAGCTCGGGGAGTCATGCAAGAAGGCAGCACTAAGGTATTAATCGATACCTCGGGGAGTCATGTAAGAAGGCAGCACTGAGGTATTAATCTCTAGCTCAGGGAGTCATGCAAGAAGGCAGCACTGAGGTATTAATCTCTAATCAGACGGTCGTATTTTTTTAAGGTCGCATGTCTGTGCATCTTATGAATCACTTTACAGGCCATTTAATTAAAAAAAATATTATTTGATGTTACTTTTATTTGTATACAAATTATTATTATTTGATGTTACTTTTATTCTTATACAAATAATATTAATTTTATATTAGTTATTATTGCAATGAAATTATTGTAAGAATTATGAACTCATTTTTATTATTGAAATAATGTTTTATTATTAATAATTATTAATTATATTAATTATTGTATAATAATAATAATAATAATAATAATAATAATAATAATAATAATAATAATAATAATAATAATAATAATAATAATAATAATAATAATAATAATAATAATAATAAAAATAATTATTAGTATTAGTATTAGTATTATTACTATAATTATTAGTATTATTTTATTATCATCATGATTAATTTTACTATTATTATTATTATTATTATTATTGTTATTAATAATTGTAGTAGTAGTATATAAGTAGTTTTTATGAAATTAATAAATATTATAATTAATAATTATTAACCTAATTATGATTATTCTAAAGAAGTAATTACCTTGAGGAAAATACTTAATTAGTAATAACAAATATATTTATTTACAGGATTGGCTCTGGGTCTCCTTTGCTTTCTAGCTGAGCACCTGATGAAGTGTTACACTGAAGAGTAGATGACGTCCATGTGCGTCTCATGATGCTCACACACACACACACACACACACACACACACACACACACACACACACACACACACACACACATTTCTCCTGGTCAAAGAACTTGCACAAAAAAATGCATTAAGATTGGTGCTTTGAGAATTAAAAGTCACGAACCAATAACCTGCACTACTACTGCTGCTACTAATCTAATGCTACTACCGCTGTTGCTGCTGCTGCTGCTAGTACTACTACTACTGTTACTGTTGCTACTATTACTGCTCCTACTACTACTACTGCTGTCTCTGCTACTACTGTTAGTACCACCACCCCTTCCACTACTACTACTTCTACTACCTACCACCTACCACCACCTCCACTCTGCTACTACTCTGCTACTACTACTGCTACTACTACTGCTACTGGAGGTGGTGTAAATACGTGTAAATACAACTGAATTCGAAGGGTTAGGTGCACAGTACACAAGATGAATATTGATTAAGAGGCTGAGCCCAGGAGATAGAGTTCACCCCTACCAAACTCATAGAGATGAAAATACACAAGCATCAAAAGAGAGAGACCACTGATAGGCCTAGTTTCCTTCAGTTTAACAAACGGTAAATACAGTTTAAAAAATAAACAGTCGTAATACCATGGATGGAATAATTCATCAAAAAATTCACACTTAGAAACCTACTAACGACGTTTCTCTCCAGGATGGGCAGAAACGCCGTCATAAGATTCTAATTGCACAATCCAGGGCAGCAACATGGTTTCAGAGCAGGTCGCTCCTGCCTCTTGCAACTACTGGACCACTAGGATATAAGAACATGGTCTTGGATGTACTGGAAAACAAACAGAATGCAGATGTAGTATACACAGATTTTGCAAAAGCCTTTAACAAGTGCGACCATGATGTGATAGCACACTAAATGAGTGCTAAGGGATAACTGGCAAAGTAGACAGATGGATCTTCAACTTTCTAACCAATCGAACACAAAGAGTAGTGGTAAACAGAGTTAAATCGGAACCTGTCATAATGAAGAGCTCTGTTCCACAAGGCACAGTATTCGCCCCTATCCTGTTCCTCATTCTCATATCAGACATAGACAGAGACATAACCCATAGCACCATACCATGTCCATTTAGGACACGCAAATCTCCAAGAAGATATAAACCAAGTTTTCCAATGGGCAACGGAGAACAAAATGATGTTCAATGAAGACAAATTCCAACTACCCCGTTATGGAAAACTGGAGGAAATATTAGCTAGGACTGAGTATACTACAAACTCTAATCACACAATAGAGCGGAAACGTAATGTGAAAGGACCTGGGAGTGGTAATGTAAGAAGGTCTCACCTTCAAGAACCACAACAATGCCGCTATCACATCTTCGAGGAAATTGATAGTGATGATGATCCCTTTTAAATCACTTGTTCTCTCTAGGCTGGAATACTACTGTACATTAACATCCCCATTCAAGGCAGGTGAAATTGCAGATCTAGAGAATGTACAGAGACCTTTACTGCACATATAAGTTCCATCAAACACCTTAACTACTGGGAACGTCTGGAAGCACTTGACTTGTACTCACTGGAGCGCAGGCGAGAGAGATATATTATAATCTACACCTGGAAGATTCTGGAGGGACTGGTCCCTAATCTGCACACAAAAATCACTCCCTAAGAAAGCAAAAGACTTGGCAGGCGATGCAACATACCCCCAGTGAAAAGTAGGGCGCCATTGGTACACTAAGAGAAAGCACAATAAGTGTCCGGGGCCCAAGACTGTTCAACAGCCTCCCAACAGTCATAAGGGGAATTACCAAAAGACCCTTGTTGTCTTCAAGAGGGAACTGGACAGATACCTAAAGTCAGTGCCAGATCAGCCGGGCTGTGGTTCGTACGTTGGACTACGTGCGGCCAACAGTAGCAGCCTCATTGATCAGACCCTGATCCGCCAGGAGGCCTGGTCATGGATCGGGCCGCGGGGGCTTTGATCCCCGGAATGCCCTCCAGGTAGACTCCAGGTAGACGCAGGATATAAACCGTGGAGTGTGTATCTCTAGGTGTATATAAAACTAGAGTTTATTTCACACATTAAAGTATTTTTGACATGTGGTTAACTGGCAATATTCTTCAGCCTTAATAATCCTCTTGTGTCCATAGACTTGAAACCCAGTTAATTGTGAATTGTGTTCCATACACCTCACGTCCTGATAACTGTGCACATGATATCTAGTGATTACAATAAGGAGGATCGAACCTCCACCACTCTCTACACCTTCTGGATTTCCGTAATGATTTATGTTATTTCGCTTTTTTAGATTGTGGTATTTTTTCTTTACTTTGATTCTACCACATAATAAATGTACGAAGCAATGATGTTGTTTTAATCTCTTCTCTCATTCTCAGATCTGACAGTCTGTCTGTGTAAACAACACTATTACACAACTACACATAATTACACAAATAATCAACACACACACACACACACACACACACACACACACATCAAGAAGTTAGCATAAATAGCTAAGAGAGTAGGGGGCTCAAGAGCTCAGCTTTGAACCCTACAAACTCATCTAGGCAACAAGGCAATTACACATTAAACAGTCTTCGATTTGCAAATTGTAAATAAAACACCACAAGTCTGTCAAAATTCCCGTCACGCGACTGGAAACAACTTGCCAATAATTCAAAAACCAATCATTTCTCTCTGAAGTGTGTGTGTGTGTGTGTGTGTGTGTGTGTGTGTGTGTGTGTGTGTGTGTGTGTGTGTGTGTGTGTGTGTGTGTGTGTGTGTGTGTGTGTGTGTGTGTGTGTGTGTGTGTGTGTGTGTGTGTGTGTGTGTGTTGTGGTGTGTGTGTGTGTGTGTGTGTGTGTGTGTGTGTGTGTGTGTGTGTGTGTGTGTGTGTGTGTGTGTGTGTGTGTGTGTGTGTGTGTGTGTGTGTGTGTTGTGTGTGTGTGTGTGTGTGTGTGTGTGTGTGTGTGTGTATGTGTGTGTGTGTGTGTGTGTGTGTGTGTGTGTGTGTGTGTGTGTGTGTGTGTGTGTGTGTGTGTGTGTGTGTGTGTGTGGTGTATGTGTGTGTGTGTGTGTGTGTGTGTGTGTGTGTGTGTGTGTGTGTGTGTGTGTGTGTGTGTGTGTGTGTGTGTGTGTGTGTGTGTGTGTGTGTGTTTGTGTGTGTGTGTGTGTGTGTGTGTGTGTGTGTGTGTGTGTTGTGTGTGTGTGTGTGTGTGTGTGTGTGTGTGTGTGTGTGTGTGTGTGTGTGTGTGTGTGTGTGTGTGTTGTGTGTGTGTGTGTGTGTGTGTGTGTGTGTGTGTGTGTGTGTTGTGTGTGTGTGTGTGTGTGTGTGTGTGTGTGATGTGTGTGTGTGTGTGTGTGTGTGTGTGTGTGTGTGTGTGTGTGTGTGTGTGTGTGTGTGTGTGTGTGTGTGTGTGTGTGTGTGTGTGTGTGTGTGTGTGTGTGTGTGTGTGTGTGTGTGTGTGTGTGTGTGTGTGTGTGTGTGTGTGTGTGTGTGTGTGTGTGTGTGTGTGTGTGTGTGTGTGTGTGTGTGTGTGTGTGTGTGTGTGTGTGTGTGTGTATGTGTGTGTGTGTGTGTGTGTGTGTTCGGTCTGTCTGTGCAATGATGCTTGCAAAATTAGCAGAGATATACAGCCACACACTAACAGGACTTCGAGCTTACATTCATTTAAAGATACAGCAAGCACAAGCACAAGTAAAATAAATAAATATCATAAGCTTGCTTGCAACACTGACAGACATGCAAATATTCAGTGACAGATGACGACTATTTTTGATGGAGTGTCTGCATAAATCACCTGTTTGGATGATCCCGCCCCCCCCTCCCTTTTTTTGTGTTGAGGAGTACGGATCGATGGAGGAGTTTCTCTCTGTGTGAGCATATATATATATAAGAGGTAAGAGAGGTGCTGGTGGGCACTGTTACCTCGCTGTCAACGGCGGTTTAATGGAGAAATACATCCCGTAACTAAGGCCCAGAGAGGTATGTAAAAGAGTAAGCAGTGGCGCTTTACCGACAACTTTTCGCGCTGTGTAGAGCTTTATCAAGCGATGTTTTGATTAACCTCTTCACATAAATTATTTTTGTTTTACTCGTGTCTTTGGATTCAAGTATGTAAATAAGTGAGGGAAGAGAAGAAAGTTAATAACACAGGATAAAGAGAAAGGTTAATGACAGTATGACAGTAGCGCAGCAGATGACAGTATGACAGTAGCGCAGCAGATGACAGTATGACAGTAGCGCAGCAGATGACAGTATGACAGTAGCGCAGCAGATGACAGTATGACAGTAGCGCAGCAGATGACAGTATGACAGTAGCGCAGCAGATAACAGTATGACAGTAGCGCAGCAGATGACAGTATGACAGTAGCAGCAGACAGATGACAGTATGACGAGCAACAGATGACAGTATGACAGTAGCGCAACAGATGACAGTATGACAGTAGCCAGCAGATGACAGTATGACAGTAGCGCAGCAGATGACAGATGACAGTAGCGCAACAGATGACAGTATGACAGTAGCGCAGCAGATGACAGTATGACAGTAGCGCAGCAGATGACAGTATGACAGTAGCGCAGCAGATGACAGTATGACAGTAGCGCAGCAGATGACAGTATGACAGTAGCGCAACAGATGACAGTATGACAGTAGCGCAGCAGATGACAGTATGACAGTAGCGCAGCAGATGACAGTATGACAGTAGCGCAGCAGATGACAGTATGACAGTAGCGTAGCAAAACAAACGCGGATTACGAAAGGAAGAATGTTCCAACAATTTCTTCAAGATTATGAAGCAGGAAGGACTGGAACGATGGCTGTTATCCGAAGCAAGAAGGACTGGAACGATATCTGCTATCCGATGCAGGAAGGACTGGAACGATGGCTGTTATCCGAAGCAGGAAGGACTGGAACAATGGCGTTATCCGAAGCAGGCAGAACTGATGGATTAAAAACAATATATATATATATATATATATATATATATATATATATATATATATATAAAGACGTTATTATCAGAAATCGACCAGATTCAGATTTTTTTTACAATGGTGTAAAAGAGTTTAAAAATGTAGCTAGAGGCTGCGAATGTTCTTAGAAACTATAAATTTAATTAGGGGTTACAAATTTAGCCAGTAGCTTCAAGTACAGATGAAAACAGCTAATAAATACAATTAACAACTACAAATGTAGTTAGGTACTACAACTGTAATTAAGAGCTACGAATTTAGTTGAGAGCTACCAATGTATTTAGGCGCTACAAACGTTGTTAGGAGCCACGAACATAATTAGGAGCTATAAAGTTACAAGCCATAACTCTGAAATATCGCAGTTGAGGCGAGTGAGTGTAAATTACCCCACCCCCACCCCAAAAAAAAGATAAAAAAAAATAATAATAATAATCGAGACCAAAAATTAGAGGAAGGTGAAGATTCCGTGGAGGGAGGAGAGAAAAACGAGGATTTATTTTACAGAAAAGAAATACGAAGGGATATACACGAAGGTCTTAGCGGAAGAAAGACTACAAGTACCGCAGAAAGAAAGAAAAAGTCCTTTAACATTTGAGATAATCGAGAACTACCGTTTAGCGTCTAAAGAAATAGATAATATCGTTAACGTCTGAGACATTGTGAGATACGGCGAAACATCTGAGAAAACAGTGGAATATGAATTACCTGTAAGAAACGGGAGAACACCGTTTAACGTCTGAAAACAAAGGGAAACAACGTTAACTTCTGGGAAAAGGAGAAGACCGCTACTGCCTAAGGGGAAACAAATACTGGTAGTGTCTGAGAAACAGGTAAAGACCGTAAATTTCTGAAAATGTTGTAAACATCTGAAAAACATTGTACCCTACACATTTATGTGAAGCCAGGAAAACCTCTCTAGCTTCTGAGAAAGCAAGGAAAAAAACCGCTCTTATCCTAGGACACTAAATTTGTTTTGGTCGCTGCGAGATCCCTGACTGGTACCCTCATACACCATAACCCCAGCTGAATGACCCATCCGGATTTAGCACATCATTTCTGAATATGATAACAAGAATAAAGATGCCTCGTAAGCCTTGTCTTCTCTACCTCAACGCAAACAAAAATAATAATATTCATTGCAGTATTAGTTAGATATATTGGTACAGTGGTTTAGAAATTCCAGTGAGGAAACATTAGGACATATTTATTACAAAGTCTTTCGGTCCTGGGACCTTGATCAAGGTCCCAGGACCGAAACGTTTTCTAATATGTCCTAGTGTTCCCTCACTGGTGTTTCTCAATCAATTTGTCGTTATCTATTACCAAGGTCTATACCATCATGGTACATGATACTGTCAAGTGGCGGAAAAAAAGACAATGCAATCACAAACCATATCACGGGCGGGGATAGAACCCGCGATCAGAGAGTCTTAAACTCCAGACCGACAAGTTAGCCACTGGGTCAGCTGGCTACAATAAGTTTCATCCAACTAGGTATATTTATACACCATAGGAAGGTTAGCAAACACTCCTCTCCATCAAGGTAATAAATGATGGAGAGGAGTAGGATCTTATTCACTGAAATAATTAACTATAATGATCTTCGTCGCAATGTTCCATTATAATGACGTTCTTTACAGTACTTGAAGATGAAGACTCCTGCCAGAGACGTCATCAGGATCGCCGCTGAAACTGTCAGTATGCATGAGTGTCTCTGCACCTGGGTCATTAGGGGAGCAATTTACCTGTAAACTTACATATAAAAATACTTTTACCCTAAAAAAGGGATCAAAAGTAAACTCGTAAAGAGTACAAACTGAAAGATATACATTATTATTTTCCGTCATATAAGGCGCACTTTTTCCACAAAAGTCTTGGAAATTCACCTTGAGCCTTATATGCTCAAGGTCAGGGTCAAGCGTAGGCTCTGGGTTGCGCTTTAAGCAGTTGTTTACTAACGTTATGTTACAACTGCTTGGAAACATCGTCTTATACGTCTCATATGATCGTGCGTCTTATATTCCGGAGAATACGATACATCCCCTCAGTATTTATAGTCTGTGTTAGCACAGTAATTCAGTCAGTTTCTTAACTTTAAGGTCTATTGACTGCACGTTGGACATTAACATCAAGGAGAGTTGTATCTATAAAATGGTTGATAAATTACTCTCACACTTTATATACACCGATAGGTATACATTTCTCGGTGTATATACACAGTATGAACATGGTGATTTATCATATTTAAAGCCTGTCGACCACACGGCAGCAATTACACTATCAATCAGGAATTAAAAATCATCCCTATGTATAAATACTTAGATATACACCTCGATAAATGTGCATACACTGCATCCCTCGGTGTATACACATTGACAGAGATTAAATCTCAAGCATACATGAAAAATGAGCATGTTACTCTCATGCTTTTGTTATGCAGTACTATCTCATAGTACTATCGCATGATACTATCGCATAGTACTATTGTATAGTACTATAGAGTAGTACTTTCGTATAGTGCTTTCCTATAATACTCTCTAATAGTGCTCACCTATAGTGTACTCCTACATACTGACACTAGGACACATTCAGTTCTTTGATTTATAGACTGAATTGTTCCGTGGCTGGAACAATTCACCATAAATTCGCACTGGCGAGACGACCCTAATGACGACGTTTCTGTCTGTCCTGGATCATTGTCGAGTCACAACATGACAGCGGTCTAGAACGGACCGAAACGTCGTCAGGAGGTGACTAGATTACCTCGTTTACTCTTCATGGCAGTTTGAGTCCTTTTGTATGTAATTATTCATACTTAAATTAAGTGTATTGTCTCATTACATACAATAAGAAATATTAACAAGGTCTGTACACATATGTCCACAAAAAATGCACATGTACGTACACCAGAGATAAAGTACATAAGAGCACGCACACAGTTTTTTTTTCTTTTAAGGCTACAGTGATTTTATTAATTTTTAAGGAAGGTATTTAACTGTGAGTCAAAAAGATCTGAATTACATATCAAACGTGATAGGCTTTTTTTTTTTAATCGGGAAATGTTTAATGGCAATATATTAGTTTTATTAAGTTGTATTTATTGTTGAATTTAATATTGGTATGTTTCTCTAATTCTCATCTCTCTCTCTCTCTCTCTCTCTCTCTTTCTCTCTCTCTCTCTCTCTTCTCTTTTCTCTCTCTCTCTCTCTCTCTCTCTCTCTCTCTCTCTCTCTCTCTCTCTCTCTCTCTCTCTCTCTCTCTCCCAGAGTTGTGCCACTAAACTACGATCCCTACTTTTTACTACCACTACTACTTCTACTACCAGCCTTACCACTACCACTACTTATTTTTTCCTCTCTTGATCCACTCCCTGTCCCCCTCACCTATGTATACTGGTTCCCTCACTCTTTTGTTAGCGTGACTTTGTAAATGGTCCAAGTGGGACCGAAACGTCGTCGTAACCTTCACTTTCCTAAGTGTGGGTTATTTGTGTATTGTTCCAGTCACGGTATTGTGCCTTTTTGTTGTTTCTTTAGTGGGTTCCGTACATCGAAGTCATCCCACGTGAAGACGGTAGTTACGAAGTAGACGGACCTATAGGCAGCCTTCTCAAGATTATCGCCGAGATAAATAAATTTGAGTAAGTCTTACTTCACTGCAAATTCTTTTGAGCGTTGCCTCCAAATGTCTGTGGAGTTAGAAATACTTTTGCAAGTCTTAGTAAATTTGATCTATAAAATGTCTACAAAACTACATCATATTATAAAACATATAAATAGAGAAGTTTTATATAAGTAATAAATACTTAAAACAACAATTTCGCAACTGATAATGCATTACTTTAGTACACAATACTAAATTTCTCTCTCTTTTTTTTCCCCTCTCTTATATATATATATATATATATATATATATATATATATATATATATATATATATATATATATATATATATACTATATATATATATATATATATATATATATATATATATATATATATATATATATATATATATATATATATATATATATATATAGGATGGGGTCCACCTCTAGTGTCAATTGTGGGACCCATTGCCTCGGAGAAGTGGATAAAAAGACTTCAAGGAAGAATATTTAGATTTCTTTCTGAAGCCATTTGAATATTCCACTTCCCTACTACCCCATCTTTTATTTTTATACAAACTTTATTTCAAGACAAAATACAAAATACAATGGGGAGTAAAACAACATAGATAACAACTCAGAGCTACATGTCAAATACTTCGTCCAACTCCCGGCAGTGGGCCGCGTGCCCAGAATACTGCAGGCATTTCCCCTCTGGATCGCAACACTGAGTCTCTGAAACAGGAAGCTGGTCGCCCTGTGTATATATATTTCAGATACGTTTTGGTCCGTCCTCCAGATGGTCTGTGGGGAGCCAAACAGCCTGATGGAACCTGGTCTGGTATGATGGGTATGCTGGATCGAAAGGTGGGTTCTGTGTATGGGGGGGAAGGGTGCGTGTGCGTGTGTGTGTGTGTGTGTGTGTGTGTGTGTGTGTGTGTGTGTGTGTGTGTGTGTGTGTGTGTGTGTGTGTGTGTGTGTGTGTGTGTGTTTCCGCTTATTTGTTTTTATCAACTTGTTGTTGCAGTGGTCGAACCTCTTAATTTGACACTTGCTGGGTTCACATCCTCCTTGCCTCGTGGATCCTGCCATACCCAGTCTTAAAACTTTATATGAAGTCTGCTTCCGCTATTTTTTTTGCGTAGGCTGTTCCGCTTTCTAACCTCCCTGAGGCTGAAGAAATATTTGCTCACATCCCATTGACTTATTTAGTCTTTACCTTCCTACTATACCTTAGAGTTCCCGTTTCTATCCTTTCAATTAGTCTCATTACAATCCATCCTATCAAGTCTTGTGAGCGTGTATGCACGTGTCTCTCTATTTTCTTTAATATTTTCCTTCATATTATCAACAATGAGCTACTCAGATGAGCTTCTTCTGTGCCACCAGGAGGTGGAGCTCGCTGTGGGACCCTTCACCATCACGCCGGAGAGGGAGACAGCTTGTGATTTCTCTGCTTCTGTTCACACTGATGACTTGGCCATCATGATGACCAGACCTGGACTCACCAACGACGTCAGCGCCTTCCTCAAGCCCTTCTCTTCCCTGGTCTGGCCACAGACACTTTGATCGTTGTTACATATTATCATAACGACATTGAACCATTGGTTGGTTAATGGGTTTTAAGTCTATCGACTGTACGAGGGTCATTAAGGTTGCATGTAACCTTTTCACCTCCAGTCAAGAATACTTTTATCTCGATAATAGGGACTAAAGTAACTCCGTGCATAGCCATCTTAAAGAACAAAAAGGCACAATACCGTGATTGGAACAATGCACAAATAACCAAGTCGGATCGAAGTGTCGTCGCAAGCTCCTCTCTCCTACGTGAGGGTTATTTGTGTACAGATATCGTGTCTGGTGGTGAACTAGTTACATGCAGGTTTAACGACAATCGTGTGTCGATAGTCTATAAACTCCATTAACCAATTTGGCCTCCATCTTGGCTTGCCTGCAGGTGTGGCTGCTCTGTCTGTGTAGTGCTGTGAGCATAGGAGTGGCCTTGGCAGGGACCTTGTGGGCAGAAGGCAAGATGTTCACTTTTCCTACAATCTTCCTGATAGACAAGACGCCCCTCTTTGTTCTCCAGACACTCACACAAGATAGTGAGTGTACAGGGACTCTCACGGACCATGTTGTTCCATCAACAACATCTTCACTGTTCACTCTCACTTTCCTCATGACTCGCCTTGTGACTCTCCTTGTGACATCAACGTCATCTTAATTCATACTGAAGAATTATTTTTTTTTTTTTGTACTTTAAACATGAACGTATTCCAGTTTCATTCCTCGATATATATATATATATATATATATATATGAATAACAACACTGCGACTAGCCGAGAACTCGAACCCATGTCGTTTTGGCCCGCCTCATGGTGAGCAAAAATCACATGACACTCTAACCTACAGGACCAACAAATCCTGCCAGAGTCACGCACCCAGCAGAGCTAGGTGTTTTACCGTGATCCGAGGACATACGATGGTGAGGGTGCCTCAGAGCTAATTTCATTCTCCTTCCCTTTGGTGTACTAGCCTCCACAAGCAGTATATATATTATTGTAACCACGAACGAGTGGTATTTAATCACTAACAACACTGCGACTAGCCGAGGACTCGAACCTATGTCCTCCTCAACCCTCTGAATAATGCTTTTAGTAATTCCGCACCTCCTAATTTCCATACTACGAATTCTCTGCAAAGTATTTGCTCCACACATTGCCCTTAGATGCGACATGTCCACTGCCTCCAGCCTCCTTCTCGCTGCAGTAACATTCACACCCCATGCTTCACACCCATATAAGAGTGTTTATACCACTATACTCTCTTACATTCCATTCTTTGCCTCCATGGATGATGTCGTTTATATCCAGAGATTCCTCAATGCACCACCCACCATTTTTCCTTCATCCATTGTATAGTTTACCTCGTCCTTCATAAATCCATCTGCCGACAAGTCTACTCCCAAATATCTAAACACATTCACTTCTTCCATACTCCCTCCCTCCAATCTGATATCCAATTTTCCCTTACCTAACTCGTTTGATACCCTAGTCACCTTACTCTTATATATATTCACTTTCAACTTTCTTCCTTTACACACCCTCCCAAACTCGTTCACTGAGCTTTGCAACTTCTCTTCAGAATCTTCTAAAAGCACAGCATCATCAGCAAAAAGTAATTGTGTCAACTCCCATTTTATATTTGAATCCGCATAATTTGGACCAAGTGGTCTCAGTCTTCTGTAAACACATAAACTTCCTACCTCTCTCCATCAGGCCCTAAGTGGCTTCCCATGAAGGATGGTGGTCGCCTGGTTGCTGCTACCTGGCTCCTGGCATCCTTCGTCTTCGCTTCCTCCTACAGCGGGATCCTGACGGCCATGCTGGCGGTGCCTAAGGTCACCATCCCCATAGACTCCGTGGCTGACCTTGTGTCCCAGACTAAAATGCCCTGGCGTCTCGAGGCGGGGTCAATGAAGCCGCAGTTCTTCATGGTAAAAAAGACATTTTGATAAAGCTACGATAGATCAATTTAAAAATGAGCTCTGTATGAAGTATATCTTTCATGTCCTTTATTTATACTTCATGTATATACTCGCTCGAATTAGCATTATTTTCATGGTGAAGCGCTAAACCCACATACGTTAGCCAGCTCATAGGGGAATAGAGGGTAATTAGGTTCAATCCGTGGAAGAGGAGGCCTAGCTCTAGTTCCTTGGATCAAGAGACCTTGAAGTTGTACTCTGGACAAATTATAGGGATTTTTTTCTAAATATATAAAGCAGTTGGAGAATTATTCATAATTAATAAATTATAAAAAATAGCTTACAGACACTGCAAATGCAATTTAAATAATTTCACAATTAACCTTTTATATATTGTCTAAAATCAAAATCAAATTCTGTACACCTTAGTGTATATACAGTTAGATGTGTATAACTCTCAGTGTATATTCACCTAGTGGTGTGTATCTCTCAGTGTATATACACCTGGACGTGTATATATCTCAGTGTATACACAATGAGAGTTTTCTCTAATATGTGGTTCAATGTTTTTAATATTAGTGCACAGGTGAATTGCGATATTAATGAACCCACGTGAAGTTGATAGACCATAAACATTACACACTGACTCCAATTCTGGCTGGTTTGCAGGAGTCAGAGGACCCAGTGAGGAGGAAGGTGGCCACGGACATGTCCGGCACTATTCCAGACTGCTGGTCTGCGCGTCAAGACATCGCTGACGGAAAGTACGCTGCCATCTGCGATGAGACCTCCATGAAGAAGTCTATGTCATGGGACTTCAGGTGAGATCTCCGGAAACATTCAACAAATATTATGATTCGGAGATTTATTGTTACGAATGGATACATAGGCTTAGAAGATAAATATCCATATGAAAGGATGGTCATTGATATTTTATATAAACACACACACACACACACATACACACACACACACACACACACACACACACACACACACACACACACACCTAGAAAGACACAAGCTTATATACGACAACCAGCACGGTTTCAGGGAAGGAAAATCCTGTGTCACAAACCTACTGGAGTTTTATGACAAGGTAACAGAAGTAAGACACGAGAGAGAGGGGTGGATAGACTGCATTTTTTTGGACTACAAGAAGGCGTTCGACACAGTTCCTCACAAGAGGTTAATGCAAAAGCTAGAGGATCAGGCACACGTAAAAGGAAAAGCACTGCAATGGATCAGAGAATATCTGACAGGGAGGCAACAACGAGTCATGGTACGTGACGAGGTGTCAGAGTGGGCACCTGTGACGAGTGGAGTTCCACAAGGGTCAGTCCTAGGACCTGTACTGTTTTTGGTATATGTGAATGACATAACGGAAGGGATAGACTCAGAAGTGTCCCTGTTTGCAGATGATGTGAAGTTAATGAGAAGAATCAAATCAGTCGAGGATCAGGCAGGACTACAAAGAGACCTGGACAGGCTACAAGCCTGGTCCAGTAACTGGCTCTTGAATTTAACCCTGCCAAATGTAAAGTCATGAATATCGGGGAAGGGCAAAGAAGACCGCAGACAGAGTATAGTCTAGGTGGCCAAAGACTGCAAACCTCACTCAAAGAAAAGATCTTGGGGTGAGTATAATACCGAGCACATCTCCTGAGGCACATCAATCAGATAACTGCTGCAGCATACGGGCGGCTGGCAAACCTAAGAATAGCGTTCCAATACCACACTAAGGAATCATTCAAGACTCTGTACACCATATACGTCAGGCCCATACTGGAGTATGCAGCACCAGTTTGGAACCCACACCTGGTCAAGCACGTCAAGAAATTAGAGAAAGTGCAAAGGTTTGCAACAAGACTAGTCCCAGAGCTAAGGGGATTGTCCTACGAAGAAAGGTTAAGGGAAATCGGCCTGACGACACTAGAGGACAGGAGGGTTAGGGAAGACATGATAACGACATATAAAATACTGCGAGGAATAGATAAGGTGGACAGAGACAAGATGTTCCAGAGAGGGGACACAAAAACAAGGGGTCACAGTTGGAAGTTGAAGACTCCTATGAGTCAAAGGGATGTTAGGAAGTATTTCTTCAGTCATAGAGTTGTCAGGAAGTGGAATAGCCTAGAAAGCGACGTAGTGGAGGCAGGAACCATACATAGTTTTAAGAATAGGTTTGATGAAGCTCATGGAGCAGGGAGAGAGAGGACCTAGTAGCAATCAGTGAAGAGGCGGAGCCAGGAGCTATGAATCGACCCCTGCAACCACAAATAGGTGAGTACAAATAGGTGAGTGCACACACACATACATATATATATATATATATATATATATATATATATATATATATATATATATATATATATATATATATATATATATATATATATATATATAACGTAATATCGGTCGTGAATGATTACTTTCTGTCATTAATGTTTACACATCCACAGATCTCCTTAAGGGATAACTTACATAAAAACTGTCAATTATCATTTTGCGACTGATGTAAGAGAAACATTAACAGAGCCTTTGTTAAAGTATTACAGGCAAATGTCACCTGTATATCGCCAGCCACAAGGTGTACTCCAACGCTATGAAGGCTATGGCCTTCAAGGTCAACTCCACTTACCGCAAGGAAGCTGACGAAGTGTAAGTTTATTTCTTGTTTACCTACGTTGTTTTGTCTACGTCTTTTTTTTTTTTTTATTTTGTGTGTTTGCTCAATTTTCAAATCGGTATATTTATTGCTCTCTTGTCCATAGCGCTTTCGTCACGATATTCCATAAGCTTCTCATCATTTAGACTCCATACTAGAACGTGTGAGATCCTCTCAGTGAGTGGAGCGGACAAGTGAAGCAGCAGCATTCACACCAAGAAGCATTCTTGAGCTTCCCCCAGCGCTGGGGGAAGCTCAAGGATCCTGTAGTGCTTGCTGCCTTTGCACCTTCTGACATCGTCTGCGTCGTGTGGGCTGGGTTTGTGGCAGCCCAAGGTGCCTAGCTTCTCCCTCCGAGCCCCGTGGGGGCGAGGAATGGGGCTAGGCCTGGGGACAGGTGGTCCCAGAAGACGAGGAGGTACTTGTACCTCCTTCCATGGCAGACGCTGGTCTGAGATACTCCCGGGAAAGGGAGCCAAGGCCTGGCCACCTCTTGGAAAAGGCCCGAGCAGGGCGATTATACCGGCGAATCTAGAACAGAACATAGCAGATCCTCTCGTCATCATTTTGAGTCTGTCCAAGAGTTTCTCTAGTTCTCTCATTGTTAGTTGAGTACTAACATTACTTTTAACAACAAATTATACATGAACATAATGGTCGCGGCTGTTTTTTATCCCCAGCATCCTGTCTTTACCTAAATATCTCGCTAGTACCTGCTGTCTCTCTCTAGCCAAACACCATTCCTATTTCACGACAATTTCCCTTGATAGCCGTCATTCGACTAAAACACCTTATATTCCCTCACCTTTCCTTCTAAATCCATACACTACTCACATTCTAGTCCTATATTCAGCTATTATGATAATCATTACCCCATCAGCGTTTCATAGTCAGCTTCTCTATACATCATTATGGTACACATCTAGCTTAATGTTTACTTCAGTACCATTTCCGTGATACATACCAAGAACGCTTCGATTCTCTTCCACAGCAAATATACCCACCTTAATTCCGATTTGCCCTTACCACTAGGACATATTTATTAGAAAATGTTTCGTTCCTGAGACCGAAACGTTTTCTGATAAATAAGTCCTAGTGTTTTGCTCACCTATCTTTCTAAAACAAATCAAAACTCTTGATTGCCCTAGCTCAGACTTTACTGAACACCCAACTCAAACAACTAGCAAACTAATTAATTCACTTTCACCAGCATCAGTACTCTTCTAGGGTATGACAAATACCCTCCTCTATGGTGTTGGAGTTGTCAAATACGTATGCTTAATAGGTTAGTGAGACCAGAGGTTATCTCTCCACCATAAGGCTGATAAAACGTCTCCTCTCGTCCCCAGCATCATGATGGTGAAGGAGTCAGGACTGCTGGGGAGGTGGATGGGTTTAGAGATCACCAACACCAGCCAGTGTCTGCGACCTCCAAGCTCAGATAAGAGGGAAGGTATCTCTGCCCTCAGTCTAGAGGCTCTTTTAGGCCCCTTCCTTGTCCTAGCCGCAGGTAACTTGTGGATGCCTATGATCATGAAAATAATGAAAATGTTCTTAATGTTTTAAATGAACTATAACGTCTTTACGTTGAATATATGAACACACTCACACGGTTATAATACGAGTTTACCATGGTTTCAGGGATGATAGCGGGCCTGGTGGTGCTGGTGGGCGAGGTTGGAATTTCCAGTGTATGTGAAACACAGTTATCATCATTCTGAATCCGTCAAGGTGCCTCAAGTCGCGTTTCCGATGCAATATTGCAAATGTTATTATTATTAGAGCCATGGGTATTCATGTAGCTCCTGGGGAATGAAGGGTAGTTAGGTTTGAGCCAAGAAAAGGAAGGTTATCTAAATTTTCTTGGATGATTAAGTGATCTTTATCAATATTTCATAAAGACTCAGAATGAATCAAATTTATGTATACTTATATATATATATATATATATATATATATATATATATATATATATATATATATATATATATCTTCTTTCAACAAACCGGCCGTATCCCACCGAGGCAGGGTGGCCCAAAAGAAAAAACGAAAGTTATATATGTATATGTCGTACCATATAGATAAAACTTGCGATTTTGCCCAAAATAGCAACGCTTTTCTTGCCGAATAAGACAAGCGAAAATTTGTGTATGCAATAATTTCGCAAAAATCATTCTGAACCTAACGAAAAAAATATGTTTCATTGAGTTTGTTTATTATTAAATTATTGTAAACTTATCTAAAATATATTTAGTTCGATTAGGCTAAATTAAATTGCACTGGTTATAATAACGTTAGGTAAGTTTTCTAAGGTTCTTTTGGTACAAAATTATTTTTACATTTATATAAATGAAAAAAATATATCTTTAAAAGTATAAATTAGTTCTTGCTAATTGACCAGTTTTACCTATTCGTCACGACCTATATATATATATATTATTCCTTAATTTACCTGCGGCTATATTATTCATGCTCATTTGGTTTGTAAAATGAGGCTGCTCTACTTAAGCTAGTCTGTATGATGCAATAAATATATTCATGCTAACGTTAATCATACTTTACCTAGTATATTAAAAATCACCGCCAAAGAGGCATCACATATTAATGTTATATTTGTAGTATGTAGATATTAGTTAGATAATTCACAGATAAATGCGTTTTAAATAAGGGGGTTAAGTATACTCTTCTGAAAAAATATAAGCCACGAGTATTACATATTAAATATATCTGAGGCCTGGTCACAGACCGGGTCGCGGGGGCGTTGACCCCGGAACCCTCTCCAGGTATACTCCAGGTATTATATACAGGGTGTGTTAAAGTGCACTAAATCATCATACTTTCGGAAAGAATTGGTTCTAGCCTATACCGACATGAAGATATTTTTTTAAAGGTTACTTTAAGAAAATTGTAGGTTAATATGAGAACTCGTCCACTGTGAAATATGTAGCGACTTTGACACTCAGTGAGTTAAACGTCCCAATATTTATTGACACTTTAGATGGGAATGAGCTGTAAATGTTGTATAAATAACACACTGCATGATGGAGCCGCCTTCACTCCTCCTAAAGTCTGGCCTCAGAGACTTAGATGGCGTATAAATAAGGGTTAGTGAGAAAGTTTAGCTCCCACACATCACGCAACTGCAGCAAGGTTGAGAGGTGAGGTGATGGGGAGATATGAGTTGTGAGGTACAGGAAAGGTTGTGAGGTGAGGGTAGAAGTTGTGATGTGACAGTTGAGGCTGTGTTGTAAGGTTAGGGAAAAACTGAGGTTTAGAGGAGTCGTGTGGTGAGAATAGAGGTTGTGCATGAGGAAGACCGATAGCAGAGGACATGTATTATCTAGGTGCGTGAGTCAAGGATAGAAAAGCATAGGTGAGGATAAAGGCTGGGAGTTAGAGGTGTGTTGTGAGATGGATGCAGGGCTGTGTGGTTCCTAAATATACGACCTCATAGAAACCAATGGTCACTACAGGGAAAGACTAAAAGATAAACACTGAAAACACGATGGCTGTCGAGACAGGGTAGGACAGGGCAAAGACAGATTGTTATAGAAATACCTTGTTGCTGGAGAAGGGCTCTATCTCACGTTTCCAGACGTTGCATGAAGCCTACAGACGTATTGCTTCCCTAGAAGCAAACTATAATAATGTACGAGTTTTAGCAAAAAATTATCCTACAGTTTTACTATCAGTAATAAACTTCAGTAGCAAAAATAATTTGGAAACTAAAGTTGCAAAATTTTCAAAATAATTTTTTTACTCAATCATTACATATAGACTAACTCAGTATACACACACTAAGAGGTGTATTTTTCTCAGAGTATAAATGCTGAGTTTACTTTAATCCCTATTTTAAGTATTAAGATATTTTTAACTGGTGGTGGAAAAGGTACCAAGAGCCTTAATGACCCTCGTGTGGTCGAGATATTTAAAAACCCCATCAACCAACCTACATCCTAAATCTACTTCAGAAAGCTTCTTCGATGATAGACCTATTGAATCACAGTCTTATGTAGTGTATAAATACATTCATAAAAAGTTTCTCATGAAGTCTACAAATGCAAGACTCAAAACTGTAATGCTGTAAAGATTTTATAGGTACAATGAAGTGTCAGTTACATGTTAGCATCTTTAAGCCTCTGGGAGGTGCTGTTAAGACAAGCACGTCGTTAGGTAACCTGATTGTCAACATCGGTAAGTCACGGTCTACACCCTAAACATAAGCTACTTCACAGTGGTGTTCATTGTGATCCACCACCATGGTGCTGACCACTGTGTTCCACCACCATGGTGCTGACCACTGTGATCCACCACCATGGTGCTGACCACTGTGTTCCACCACCTTGGTGCTGACCACTGTGATCCACCACCATGGTGCTGACCACTGTGTTCCACCACCATGGTGCTGACCACTGTGTTCCACCACCATGGTGCTGACCACTGTGTTCCACCACCATGGTGCTGACCACTGTGTTCCACCACCATGGTGCTGACCACTGTGTTCCACCACCATGGTGCTGACCACTGTGTTCCACCACCATGGTGCTGACCACTGTGATCCACCACCATGGTGCTGACCACTGTGATCCACCACCTTGGTGCTGACCACTGTGATCCACCAACATGGTGCTGATCACTGTGTTCCACCACCGTGGTGCTGACCACTGTGATCCACCACCATAGTGCTGACCACTGTGATCCACCACCATGGTGCTGATCACTGTGTTCGAACACCACCATGGTGCTGACCACTGTGATCCACCACCATGGTGCTGACCACTGTGATCCACCACCTTGGTGCTGACCACTGTGATCCACCACCATGGTGCTGACCACTATAATCCACCACCATGGAGCTGTCTACATTAATCCAACACCATGATCCAGGCCACAGTGGAGTTTTTACACACTGCTCCACGACACCTAAAAATATTTAAAAATCCTTATCTACTAATTCGCATATCAAATTCTCTTTCTGCATTAAAATATACGGAAGGTCTGGGGGTCACAAAACCCTCCGACGATGTCACCTCCGCCAAGAAGACACATTATGATTGCCGCTGAAGAAGTGAGTGTTTTCCCGGCTATGTATTTTGTAATTTTTTTTTACATTAAATGAATCAGTCTGTCACCAAAGTGAATATATTAACTTAATTATTTTTGGTGCTAAGTAAGACTAAGCTTTACTCAGTGTTAGATTTTTCTCTTTAGTATGTTAAAATATTTTGAAATTATCTTATCTGAAAAATAATAATAGTAATTATAATAATAATAATAACAAAATAATAATAATAATAATAATAATAATAATAATAATAATAATAATAATAATAATAATAATAATAATAATAATAATAATGAGAAGAATAATGAGAAGAAAAAGAGTATATTTATTTATAAATGCTAATACATACATGATTAGTGTCTTACTTATTCTCCAAACTAAGTACTTAGTTTTAGTTTGAGGAATAAGCAAGACACTAATCATGTATGTATTAGCATTTAGGAATAAAAATACTTTTTTTCTTCTCATTATTATTATTATTATTATTATTATTATTATTATTATTATTATTATTATTATTATTATTATTATTATTATTACTATTATTATTTTTCAGATAAGATAATTTCAAAATATTTTAACATACTAAAGAAAAAAATGATAAAAGAAACGACTCTGATATATAACGATTAAAAAATTGATCAGTTAAGGGTTACCATTCAATAAAAAAAATTGCAATCCCTTTAAATTTAAATAAATCGAATAATTTGTGAACACCTCTGGTATATTATATAATGAAAATTAAGATCTCGAGTCATTTTTTTTCTATCTATTTTATGACCGTGACTTTGGTTTGTCTCCTTCACAGTGGATCCCCTGGACCAAATTTACCGAGACAGACAAAGGCACCGTCAGAATCACTGGACCTATGGGTAACCTCCTTGAGATATTTGCTGAGAGTATGAATTTCGAGTAAGTTTTATGTTTTTGTGTGTGTGTTTATGTCGAATTTGTGTTTGTCTATACGGATATGCTAGAGACTTTGCTAGAGACTGACATAAAGATAGTAGTGGGCAGTGACACTCATCCTGTTAGTGAACATACTGACATAATGTCTGCTTTGGATAGTGTTATTCATCTTATGAGTAAGCATACCTCCATAAAGACAGGATTAGGTAGTGCCACATAATGGCATTATTGGGCCGTGTCACTCATCCTGTGAGTCGACATACAGTAATTAAGATAGTACTGGGCAGTGCCTATAATCATCCTGGAAGCGAATATAGCTGCGTATAGACAGCTTTGGGCAGTGTCACTCATCCTTCGAGTAAACATAATGCAATAAATAGAGTAATGAGCTGTGCTACTCAGCATGTGAGGGAACATACAGAGGTAAAGATACTATTTGGAATTTGTTGAGCTATCAGAATTTCTAACCTCTGTAACTCATCATTCTCCTGGTTTTGTTAGACACTGTTTAGTTTTTCGGTGATAGCCAATGAGTCTACCTACCTGGAATCTACCTGGAGGGTATTCTGGGGATCAACTCCCCCTCGGCCCGGTCCATGATCAGGCCTCTCTGTGGATCAGGGCCTGATCAACTAGGCTGTTACTAAGGACCATCTTTGTTTTCTCTCGGACAAATTTATTACATTTTGAGGTATCGCTCCTACCAGAGATAGAGATAGTTAGATAGACTGATATGTCAAGAGAGAGAGAAAGAGAATCAGGGACATCCACACAAACTGTCTCTCACTTACAGATACGAGCTGGTTCGTCCACCTGACTCACTGTGGGGCATTAAATTGGACAACGGGTCCTGGAACGGAATGATGGGTCAGGTCTACAGGAATGTGAGTCACTCCACACACCTCAGAGTCAGCTGTTTCTTGTTTGTAAACAATTATTTCATAAGTATTACAGACGGAATACATTGTGACAATATTATTATTATTATAGTAGTAGTAGTAGTAGTAGTAGAGACATATATCTACTACTACTACTAATACAACATTCATTATGAACATAAGTAATAATGTTGTTTAAATAATTTACTATTCTTCTATTTTTTATCACCAACTCTCGTTATAAGTATTATTATTAGTATGATTATTTCTTCATTATCATGTTTTTAACAATCATCTTATATTAACAAGCATGGACTGGAATCGCTCATTTAAACTATTGTTAGTTTAGTTAGAGATTACACATAGATTATTAAGTTAGCCTTTCACACACAACATATGCTTGCTAGCTTAATGGGACCAGAGATTGTGTCCACCATAAGAGAGATATATACATCTTTATGTATATTGTTTGCGCGATATGTACCTCTCTGCAAATACACTGAGAGGTATACACCTATCGGTGCATATATTCTGAGAGAAATATACTGAGAAATATACTGTCTCAAAGTTGGTGCACCACTGAGAGGTGCACCTACTTTGAGACAGATATACATTGAATGGTGAATATACTTTGAGAGATATACATTGCGATACATAGTGAGAGGGGTGTGTGTGTGTGTTTACTTTGAGAGATATACATCTCTTAGCTTATGAGCGTTCAGCTTCGTGTAGTATCATGAACCTATCATCTGGCTGCACTCACTCATTCTATGAACACCCTGCAGGAGGTGGAGTTCGCTCTGGGCCCCTTCGCTGTAACTCCTCAAAGGGCAAACGCCGTTGACTTCTCTGTAGCCGTCCACAGCGACAACCAAGCCATCATCATGGTTAGACCCAGTCTCCAGAACGATATCACTGGGTTCCTGAAGCCTTTCAGCAAGGAGGTGAGGGAGAGAGAGAGAGAAAGATAGAGAGAAAGATAGAGAGAGAGAGGCACACACACAAGCACAAGGAGCCAGGTACATACAGGAGGGCCCCGCTTATACAGCAGGTTAGGTTCCGGACTATTGCTGTAAAGCCAAAATCACTGCTAAAGTGAAACATAGCCTTTTTTCACTTTCAAATGCACATAAAAACCTGATAATATGTTTACACTATCATATATTAAGTGACCAATAGAGCTAGGCCTAAAAATTCCATATACAGTATACACATTACTTACCTTAAAATATTTTCATTAGATTATAGTGAGTGGTAAATATATTTACTATAAGGAATCCGAATAAATGACGAATGGGCATAAATGAAAACCGTTGCATTAAATGAAACGCAGTAAAGTGAAGCGCTGTAAAGCGGGGCCCTCCTGTATACTGGAAGCCAATGCAGACCCTGAAGGGAACTACAGCTCTGTCGTCGCGTCAACTGTGACACAACGCATTAGCAAATTAATTCCTTGTAAACCCAATTTTAAAATAGTTATGGAAAAAAATCTATATACAAAAACAGTTTGTAATCACTTTTTAGTGGGATGCTTTGATGCTAGAGAAGGGCTCTTCATCCAAGAAAGTGAATCTATCCTCCGCTTTCCAGGATCAAACCTCACGGCCTCTCATTCCACAGGCATTGTATGACCTCTGCTGGTTTAGAGCTACCCAAGAATATAATAATAATAATAATAATAATAATAATAATAATAATAATAATAATAATAATAATAATAATAATAATAATAATAATAATAATAAATTATAATAATAATAATAGTAATAAATTATCCAATGATAATAATTATTAATAATATTTTTTTCAGGTGTGGATTCTGATTGTATTGAGCCTCCTGAGTGTGAGCCTGGCCATGGTGCTGCTGGAGGCGCTGGAGGGATGGATCTTCAGCGTCACCACACGGAAGGCTGTACCCAAGATTCTCATATGGATGCTGCAGACTCTCACCCAGGAGAGTGTGTACTGGCTCTTAGTTCTTATTTTTGAGAGTTGTCTGGTTAAGGGCTCTCTTGATCCATCAATATAAATGCTTTATTTCTCGTCTCTGGCCTGGAGTTTTATGACTCACTCGCCATGGGTTCTAACCCCGCCCGTACTGTGGTTTATCCTTCTGTCCCTCTCCCAGACCCGCAGTGGCTGCCGAAATGGGATGGAAGCCGCCTGATAGTGATCACCTGGCTCCTGGCATCCTTCGTCTTCACCTCCTCCTACAGCGGGATCCTGACGGCCATGCTGACGGTGCCTCGAGTCACTATACCCATCGACTCCCTGGCTGACCTAGTGGCCCAGTCTCACCTGCCCTGGCGCCTTGAGTCTGGTGCCATGATGCTGACATACCTCCAGGTTTGTCAGCATTTTCTTCGTCAGTCTTCTGACGCCGTTGGCATAGCACATGAGTTTCCATGTGACAAGCAATTGTTGGCCATGAGGAAAATAACGCAAAAACCAGCTTTTATTGGGACCTTGTCTTGACGAAGCTGGATGCTGAGAAGTAATGCCAACAAAAGTTGGTTCTGCATGTTGTTGTGTCTTAATGGCTTTATATGTCAGCATAAGACCTCTTCTACATTCATCAACAGATGACACTGTGTCAAGAAGACGTGTTTACAACTCAACCCGACCTCCTCAAGGGAGGTGTTCTTCTTTGTTGCCTGTGAGAAGAAGCTCTTGATCCAAAGAAATGAACCTGTCTTCTGCTTTCGTGGATCGAACCTGATGCCGCCAATTCTTCCAGGCGTTTTATGACCCTTTGCGAGATTAGCGCTCCTGTATGAATGCCAACGGCATTCATACAGGAAGATGTTTCGCTCCTCACTAGCAGTTTCTTCAATCCAAAATAAATAGAAGACGCTCCTTGTGAGCGAAATGTCTCCTATACGCTGCACACGTGTATTATTTATATATCTGCCGGTACTAGTTATCCTGATGCTGTATAGATAACACTGTGTGCCACTAGTACACGCCTCTCAGTGTAACACAACACACTACCTGTAACGGATTATGCCAGGAAAACAATGCACAATGCATTCTGCGTCTGACACGTCCTGAACATGTCCGCATGACCATAAATTTCCTCGTGATAAATTTGTCCACCTGTCCAGGTGGAAAACGACCGATGCTTTAAAATTAGATTTGAGTGCATCTAATAATATACCTCACATAATATTATTGTACTAGTAATTACAGCTAATCACGCACTGCATTCCCATAGAAAAATAGATTATATATTTATATGAAGCACTATCCCCACGCGGGTTATTCAGGACAAGGAGTGGTGGAGGCTCGATACTCTGTCCGTTAAGAGATATGACACGCAACTTAGTTCCTTTATATATTTTTTAAGGATATTTATCGCCACCACTCCTCTATATATATATATATATATATATATATATATATATATATATATATATATATATATATATATATATATATATATATATATGAATACGTTTTTTAAAACTCCAGGAATCTGAGGACGAGGTGCGACGTAAGGCCTTCACTGGGATGTCCGCCACCATCCCAGACTGCTGGTCGGCGAGGCACGGCATCGCTAGTGGCAAATTTGCTGCTATCTGCGACGAGACTACCATGAGGAAGTCTATATCATGGGATTTCAGGTAATTTAATAATTTTGTAGACTATAGTTGACATAAAAAGCCTTTTTTTTTTTAGAATTATAACATTGACATGAACTGTATTTTTTTTTAATGCATAACACTGACATTGATTTGTTTTTTTAAAGGCATAAGTGACATAAAGGACCTCTTCAGTACTGACATAACTGGGTCTTTATTAAGCATAACCGGATAATTATGCAGTCTATCCACCTGGTCATGGACTGCGCCGCGGGGGCGTTGACCCCCGGAATACCCTCCAGGTAGACTCCAGGTAGAATAAGACAGGCATTTTCCCAAGCATGACAGTTAGTCGATTTCTGCTTTGATCTAAACATGGACACAATTTTTTTCCGCTAAGTTTAATTACGTTATGTAGATTAACATATATTTATGTATGGATAACCGGCGATAACCAAGTAATAGAAGCGAGCATCCTGCATCTGATAATTTGGGATAAATGGTAGTCTATTAAAGCGTTGATATCCCCTCGCCCTCTGAACAAAGAATACGAAGAATCCTGATGTGATCAAATTCACAGAAATGACCGAAACGGCGTCTTGTTTTAATTTGCTATTGTTGGGGGTCACTTATTCATTATTCTTCGCATCATGAGTGAATCTCTTGCCAGCACAAGCGGTCAGTGTCACCTGTACATCGCCAGGGAGAGAGTCTACTCCAACCTAATGATGTGTTTGGCCTTCAGGATCAACTCAACTTACCTGGAGAAGGCGAACAATATGTAAGTAGTGTAAATCTCTCTCTCTTCTCTCTCTCTCTCCTCTCTCTCTCTCTCTCTCTCTCTCTCTCTCTCTCTCTCTCTCCAGGAACTTATTTGCTTGGCCATATTAATTATTTATTATTATTAGTAGTAGTAGTAGTAGCAGTAGTAGTAGTAGTACTGTTAGTAATAGTAGTAGTAGCAGCAACAGAAGAAGAAGTAGTAGTAATAGGAAAAATTGCATCAATGGCTACATAAGTGTCCATATCCGCACCTTGTCGGTATCACCTTGCCATTTCCATCCTCGTCTCATTATGGTGACATTTTTTTTCTTCCAGCATTGAGATGTTGCGTGACACGGGAGTGTTATCCAAGTGGCTTGAAAATGAGATCACCAACACCAGCCAGTGTCTGCGTCCCCCGGCCTACGACCGCGGCCACGGCATTCAGCCCTTGGGCCTTGACTTAATCCTTGGTCCTTTGCTCATCGTGCTTGCAGGTGATAATTGTTTATTGACTTCATGGGGAAAGGAAAAAAGGGCTAAGCCGGTATGGGGTCAGGTAGTTTCTTGGGCAGAGAGAGGCCTTCAGACAAGACTCAGCGAAGAGAATCCAGGAACGAGGAACGAGGTGAGTGTTCCGTGGGGAAGCTGTTGCGTGGTGATCACCAGCTGTCTGATGGGTCAGATTACTATTATTATAATCATAACTAAGCGCTAAACCAACAAGGGTCATACAGCGCTGCGAAATAATAAAAGTAACGCTGGAACACTAGGTATGACAGACATTTGCTACATCATAACAGAGCCGGAGAGAGAGGGAGAGAGAGAGAGAGAGAGAGGGAGAGAGAGAGGGAGCGAGAAATGGGAAACCAACAAAATCCAGGACTTGGAGGCTTCGCCATTCCTTTCTCACATACGACCAGGCCACAGACCGAGGGAGCAAACAGGAATACTGATGGAACAGAGATGTGGTTTCTTGAAATAACGTTAATAATACTCACACTCTATACGAAGAGCTAAATCTGTGTTGGTCATTCTGAATATAGAATAGTGAAATTTCGACTCTCAATCCGGTGATCGCAAGACAAACATTACTGTACACACCAAAAACCGTGCAGGATATATAGGATGACTCAAGAAGGATGACACAGACTCCCTCATGCCAGGAAGGGCAAACATATTTAACTTTATACTGGATTAATTTGCAGCAAATATTCAAAAGGTTAGGATTAATTCCCATGTTTTATATTTTGTGAAGTGTTTAAACCGTGTGGACGAAGTGTTGCAAAATATCTAGACTGCAGAGAGAGGTAGTTCGCTCCTCCCATTTCAGTTGTTTATTAAGACTAATAGCTTTATAGATTCAGCAGTGTGGTGAGGAAGGTGTTGGTTTCTAAGGTGTTGGAACATATTGCAAAGTGTTTTGGTAGTGTTGGATGGGATCTGGTGAAGGAGGAGTGTTTCAAGAAGAACTTGGTGAAATTGTGTTTCAAGGGTGACCTGGTGAATGGGTGTTTCAAGGAGGACCTGGTGAATGGGTGTTTCAAGGAGGACCTGGTGAATGGGTGTTTGAAGAGTGACCTGGTGAATGGGTGTTTCAAGGGTGACTTGGTGAATGGGTTTTTCAAGTGTGACCTGGTGAAGGGGTGTTTCAAGGGTGACCTGTTGAAGGGGTGTTTCAAGTGTGACCTGGTGAAGGGGTGTTTCAAGGGTGACCTGTTGAAGGGGTGTTTCAAGGGTGACCTGGTGAAGGGGTGTTTCAAGAGTGACATGGTGAAGTGGTGTTTCAAGGAGGACCTGGTGAATGGGTGTTTGCAGAGTAACCTGGTGAATGGGTGTTTCAAGGGTGACCTGGTGAATGGGTTTTTCAAGTGTGACCTGGTGAAGGGGTGCTTCATGGGTGACCTGTTGAAAGGGTGACCTAGTGAAGGGGTGTTTCAAGAGTGACCTGGTGAAGGGGTGTTTCAAGAGTGACCTGGTGAAGGGGTGTTTCAAGAGTGACCTGATGAAGGGGTGTTTCAAGAGTGACCTGGTGAAGTGGTGTTTCAAGAGTGACCTGGTGAAGGGGTGTTTCAAGAGTGACCTGGTGAAGCTGTGTTTCAAGAGTGACCTGGTGAATGGGTGTTTCAAGAGTGACCTGGTGAAGGAGTGTTTCAAGAGTGACCTGGTGAAGGGGTGTTTCAAGAGTGACCTGGTGAAGGGGTGTTTCAAGAGTGACCTGGTGAAGGGGTGTTTCAAGAGTGACCTGGAGAAGGGGTGTTTCAAGAGTGACCTGGTGAAAGGGTGTTTCAAGGAGGACCTGGTGAATTTCATTAAATGTTAATACAAATGGGATTCTGCAGATATTTTTTCTTTTAGCAAAACTATAAGCATCAGTGTGCGGTTAATTAGGAGGACAAGACAGGCTGAAGGACAAGCCTTTATTGGTAGGACATTTCGCTCACTTTAGACTTACATCGAGCCTTGACTTTCCAAAACGCGGCGCGGAATTAAACTTTGTCCCGGTTAAAAGTTTTTTTTATATAACCCTCACCACGTTTTCATAAGTTTTAGAAACGTTTTTGTATAAAATTTGATTAATTATAGCAGAGTGATTTTGATGAATAATAAGAGTAAGGGTGATGCTGATACCGAAGCTGAACACTGATAAAAATCCTCGAAAATAATGTACTATCTCTCCCTGTCAGGGTTGTCGCTGGCTCTTCATGTATTTGTTGGAGAACACTTGATCCAGCTGCTTCTTCTTCTGGAGAAGCCATCATCATAACTACAGAGGTTTTTTTTCTTCATTTCGGTCTTCTTCTAGAAAAAATGATGTACTCAAAATGTGCATACTGTCCACTCGGTGAAAAACATCAAAACATGCTTGATGTTTTTAACACACACACACCGGGGCCAGGAGCTATGTCTCGACCCCTGCAACCACAACTAGGTGAGTACACACATACAACAATTTACTTAATATTCATTATTTGAATATAAAATCTGCTTAATTAATATAGTTTCACTTATTTTCATCTCTAAATATAATATAGCATATCCTGCATTAACCTACATATATATGGATACAGTCTGATAAACGTAACATATTAGTTAATAAAAGCATGAAGCACTGACGTTTATATTATTATCCTTTTTCTTTTCACAAGTTTATAACTCCAAAATTGATTATAAACTTGATAAAGATTTGAATGGTTTTTGTATCACTGATAACATATCCTCGCCCTGTATCTGCAGCTTATGTTCATTGCATTGTTGAACATTGCATTGCTGAACATTGCATTGCTGAACATTGCATTGTTGAACATTGCATTGTTGAACATTGCATTGTTGAACATTGCATTGCTGAATATTGCATTGTTGAACATTGCATTGTTGAACATTGCATTGTTGAACATTGCATTGTTGAGCACAGCCTCTGAGAGGAAGCGTCGTCACTCTGAACTTTCTGAGTATCCTTACACACACAACCCGCACATAGAAGAGAGGAGCTTACGACGACGTTTCGGTCCAACTTGGACCATTTACAAAGTCACACTAACAAAAAGAAGAGAAAGAGGGAGTATATATAGGCCAGCAGGTAGGGACGGGACAAGAGAGGTAGTAGTGTAGGAGTAATAGTAGTAGTAGTAGTGGAGTCAGTCTTTGACTGACTCCACTACTATATATATATATATATATGTGTGTGTGTATGTGTATGTTTGTGTGTGTGGGAGAGGATTCATTTCTGGATCATTTTTTAATTGGTTAATTTATGCGACGTTCTAAACCCGAGTTAGTCATATAGCGCAAGAAATGGTGGAGGCTCGATCCTTCGTCCCCTAATCTCGAGACAGACACGCTCATATTTGGCTTACACTTACTTTACACACTGGAAGACTGTAGAAAATGGCGTGTGGTGATGTATCATATCCTCATATAAGACACGTGTTCTAAATAAATCGTTTAAGCTGAACTCTGAGTGATGAAAGTATTGTGCACATCCTTGGTATACCTCGTTCAGCGTCTTTTGTTCGCCACTCAGTGTAATACAATGTAATATTAAATGTTGAGACATTCCTTCTCGTGCCAAGGATACATTGAAGAGCGTGAGAGAGAGAGAGAGAGAGAGAGAGAGAGAGAGAGAGAGAGAGAGGGCAGATAAAAAAGGTGTGTGTGGGTAGTCACCTAGTTGTGGTTTCTCCTGGCCCCGCCTCTTCACTGGCCGATACTCGGTCACTTTACCCGCTCCATGAGCTTTATCATACCTCTCCTTAAAGCTATGTATGGATCCTGCCTCCACTACATCACTTCCCAGACTATTCTACTTCCTGACAACTCTGTGACTGAAGAAATATTTCCTAACATCCAGTGGTTCATCTGAGTCTTCAACTTCCAACTGTGTCCCCTTGTTGCTGTGTCCCATCTCTGGAACATCCTGTCTTTGTCCACCTTGTCGATTCCTCTCAGTATTTTATATGTCGTTATCATATCCCCCCTATCTCTCCTGTCTTCCAGTGTCGTCAGGTCGATTTCTCTTAACCTCTCCTCGTAGGACATACCCCTTAGCTCCGGGACTAGTCTTGTTGCAAACCTTTGCACTTTCTCTAGTTTCCTTACATACTTGGCTAGGTGAGGGTTCCAAACTGGCACTGCATACTCCAATGTGGGCCTGATGTACACAGTATACAGGGTCCTGAAAGGTGTGTGTGTGTGTGTGTGTGTGTGTGTGTGTGTGTGTGTGTGTGTGTGTGTGTGTGTGTGTGTGTGTGTGTGTGTGTGTGTGCTTGTGTGTGTGTGCTTGTGTGTGTGTGAGGAGCGTAGACTCATGAGCTGACTAGTACAGTCGTCAGGTGGCAACATCACCAGCAGGAGTGTCACCCTCAGCACTCAGCTTCCCACTCAGGTAAATAACCCGGAACGTTCCCGTCGCCTTGTCTCTTAAATGTCTTGCTTAGTTACCAACTACGCTTACCCACGTTGACAGATTTATGAGATTTAAAGCCCATTGACTACATGAGGGACGAGCGAAAACCACTGATGCTAGAATTCTTCTTAGTCTACTTTCTTCTTCTTTTTCCTCTTCTTCTTCTTCATCATCTTCTTCAGGGCTGCATTTTGCAGCCCTGATTGACTCTCAGTATCAACAATAAATATAAGGATAATATTATAATATGTGTCATCAACACACCCGGAAATATCGGACGAAGACTGTGTCTAGAAGTATAACTTTCTGGAGTTAGTCTTGATTTTACGAATAATAGTATTCTTTACTGATGGTACAGAGTCGGACCGAAACGTCGTCATGACTTTCAGACACTTATGTGCGGAATATTTGTGTATTGTTCCAGTCACAGTATTGTGATTTATTTTTATCCTTTACTGAAGTGAAAGTGAGGATTATGACAACTCTGCTTCACGACCCACACCAGAGAATACCTTACTTTAGTTAAAGTAAACTTTCATAATATACACATTGAGATATACACATTTTTCAATGTATATACGCTGTTATCCCTTTGAATAGTTTGTCACATTTGGTATATGAAGTTCTTATACATAAGCCTCTTTAACCGTAAGTCATAATATTTTTAAAATAATATATATATATATATACACTTAAAAACAATGCTTGATCGCCTGCATTATCACTCAGAAAAATAAAGATTGGATTATGTTAATGTGTCAAACTCGATCCTTCATCCGGTAATCGCTGGAAAGCTGTGCTATACTCTCGTCAGCGCTTGCTGACAAAAGATATCACTGTAAACATTAGCAACTAGATTCAGGAAAACCGTCGGGAAGGAATTGAGTCCTGGAGATGGGAAGTACAGTGCCGGCACTCCCGAAGGAGGGGTGTTAATGTTGCAGTTTTATTACTGTAGTGTAAGAGCGCCTCTGGCAAGACAGTGATGGAGTGAATGATGATAAAAGCTTCTCTTTTTCGGGCCTCCCTGCCTTGGTGGGAAACGGCCGATGTGTTATAATAATAATAATAATAATAATAATAATAATAATAATAATAATAATAATAATAATAATAAGCCAAAGGCTGATTTGAAGTGAGGCTTGCAACCACTGTCCATCTTCGAGGGAAAGATTCAGTACACACTCTATATTGGTCTTTATGAGAGAGTCATATTTCTTGAGTTTCAGATTACCTAAGGCTGGGGAACATTTCAAGAAGTAGGTAAGTTTTGGGATGGACAGCCACCTGGTGAGTAGGTAGAAGGCATCATGTGTATCAGTGTCTTTCATTCTGCCTTCCATCGTCCTGAGGTTTGAGTTTTTTTTCCAGAATTAGATCAGTATCATTGGATCCAAGAGGAGCACCAAGGAGAGTGCTATTGACTGGATCAATGGCTTGTGCTCCTGGTTAAACAGCACTAATATCCTCAATTATCTGTAGATTAGTAGAAACTATTTCTCATTTGGTGGGGGTTTAAAGATAGGACCAGATTCTCTCCATATATATATATATATATATATATATATATATATATATATATATATATATATATATATATATATATATATATATATATATATATATATATATATATATAAACGAGGTTCGTAAACGGAAAATAAGTTCCAATGAACGGCTTTTAATGAGTATAAAGAGTACTGGGTGGGGACTCGATCCGTAGTGCTTGTGCATACCAGTCCTAATCCTGTAACCTCTCAGTCACGGAGCTTACAATGGGATGTATCACCAAAGTTTCTGGGGTTGTGGGATGAGACAGTAGAGTCATAGTTGATGCCGCTGATACAACCAAGTCACAGTTGTGCTGGTTGTAAAATAATCCTATTTTAAGCTCCATTCCTGAGTACTTACGGCGTTGGTTGGGTCTGGTATACACAAGGATTACGGTTCGAGAAAGTCCCTACCTAGTATTCTGTTTATTCATGTAAGGAAGTGTATATCCTTCGGGGAATACCCACTTCAAGGTGCGCATCACTCAGTGTATGTACACTGAGGAGTATGTATCTCTGGGTATTTGCACCAAGGAGTTTGTATCTCTCTATGTGTATACATTGAGAGTTTACCTTAATTCCTATTTTAAAGGATTAAAATTGCAGCCTTAATGATACTCGGATGATCTTGAGATTTTAAATCAAACAAATTAACTATAATGTGAATTATTTATCAAATTCTGTTCATCATTTATATTTTATTATTAAATTTTGCAGTAATGTTAATTGTTTGAAAGTCTTATTCTCTTTGTATACTTTGAATAATTTTTCTGACTTTTCCAGATGATCTAAAAATAAAAAACGGGTTTAGCGCATGATTTTGTTAATATAGTAATCCTCACGAATCAGGTCTGAGTGTGAGAAAGACCTGCCTAGCATGGGCCAGTAAACCTACTGAACTGCAGTAAATAAGACATAAACGAGACATATGAATAAGTCATATATAATCAAGTCAAGAAAATACATATAATCAAGACAGATGAAAGCCATTAATCAATATTATTATTATGTGCTAAACTTATTTGAGCCATGCAAAGCTTGGTGACTGTTAGAGCCTAAGACGGGCAAGCTGCCTAACTCTCCTCACTAATTGTATGGCAAGAAATTAAGAGAGATAAAAGTACGGTAAACAAGGTAAACAATATAGATAAATGCGCTATAAACAAGAGAAATAAAAGCACGGTAAAAAAGGTAAACAAGAGAGATAAAATCACGGTAAAAAAGGTAAACAAGAGAGATAAATGCGCTGTAAACAAGAGAGATAAAAGCACGGTAAACAAGATAAACAAATATATAAAAGCAAGCAACCAAGAGAGACACAAGAAAGAGAAACAGTAAGATATTGATCATGACAGTTCCCCGGCGGCCATTCATCAGGATAGCCGCTGAAACAGTAAGTAATTGTTGTTTACATCCCTTGTTATTACTCTAAATGACGTCAGTCAATATATCATGCAAGTATAATCAATGTTAAATTTAGAATAAGCTTGCTAAACATTTCCCTGCAAAAAAAATATATAAAATCAATGTTGACAAACTTTTTTTCATCAACTTTCAGTCAAGGAGAGAAGATTGGTAGGTAGGGAAGTCCCTGTAAACATCCGCTGTTCAAAAGGATTCATAAATTTTTGCTTAAAGTCATTTGTTATTCGCTGCATTTATATATTTTTGCGATGCCAGCACCTCCTTGTCCAGAATCATTGCTCAACTTCCGTGCCTTTATGAGAGGCAGTCTCCAATCTGGTGTCGTTCATTATCCATCGGGATATTAATTTGTCATGCTTGGCTTCCAGGATGCATGTATCTAGCGTAGTATTTTCTTTGAAATATTATGCGATATTTTTGAGAACAAAATAAGGTACAAAATTTTGTGCCTAATTCTCTCTCTCTCTCTCTCTCTCTCTCTCTCTCTCTCTCTCTCTCTGAAAAACTAATAGAAATCGCTTAGCCACTTATACAAACTTGCAACTTGGGGCAGAGGAAGTGGAGAGTAGGTAAAGAGGCTTTTTGCTCTACTATCCTAATCTCAGACTATCTAGACTTAAAGAAGGATAGCTAGACCGTAGTTAGTCCTCAGCAAATAGACTCGATTATTTATCGACCGTAAAGTCTAGTGCAGTCTAACTATTTTCTTGTTCTCTCGTGTACTCACATGTACTCCGGTGTCCTGCCATGTGTTCCAGTGTACACTCTCTCCCATAGTGGGTGCCTTATACACGGGTCAGCACGCTGCCCAACGGAGACCTGGGGATTGACGGCCCCATCGGTAGCATGGTTAACATTCTCTCCGAAATCATTGGCTTCGAGTGAGTCTTATGTCAGCTGGTGTCTATGCATATACCACCTCTAATAATAAAAAAATAATAATAATGATTATCATCTGAACAATAATAATAATAAAAAAATAAATATAGCAGCAGCAAACAACCTTAATATCACCATTAACATCATTAAGAAAAACACAATCATCAGTAACAACAACAACAGCAACATCATCATCATCAAAATCATTATCATTATCATCATCATTTAATAAAAGAATTAACAGAATGAAGGAGATAAAGTAGTACAAGAAATTATAGAAGAGGATAGAAAGTAACTTTAGGAACCTTTGCATGTGTTCATTGAGGTTCGTCTTGTATTCGAGACTATTAAACTTGCTTCTTAATTCACGAAAAAGAGAATTCATTAATAACATTTAATTTTACAGCTTCGAGCTGGTCCGACCTCCGGATGGCTTGTGGGGAGCCAGGCAGACCAATGGATCTTGGACGGGCATGATGGGTCTGGTAGACAGGAAGGTGGGTACGTCACTATTGCCGATGGTGGTATATATAGAGCCAATCTGATACTCTGTGTCTTTGTTTTCCTTAATATTTTCTTTGTTTCATTATTTCGGACTTGTTTTGCGTTCACCGCGAAAAATTACCGAGGAAATTTACTCATACGGAAATGCTACATTACTAGCTGAGCGAATTACATTATTTGTAGCATCAACCTTCTTTCTAAATACTTCTGTTTGCAACACTTATGTTTTGCAAATTTATTATAATATCACTATACATTTTCTGTCTATATTATCTGTAATTTTTGTTCCAGAATACTTTACTAAGGAGTTCCCTTGATAATGAGGTATTCAGAGTAGACAGACATATTACCTAACAGTCGTCGGAGTGACCTACCCCTCATATCAGCAACGCTGAGCAGCTCAGATTAGATAACGATATGCCAACAGGAGGTGGAGTTTGCAGTGGGACCGTTCACCATCACGCCAGAGAGGAAGACAGCCTGTGACTTCTCTGCAGCTGTCCACACTGATGACTTGGCTCTCATAATGATCAGACCTGGACTCACCAACGACACCAGTGCCTTCCTCAAGCCCTTCTCTCTCCTGGTCTGACAACAAGTTAACTTGGGTTAAATAAAATTCACTTGCATTGCTTCATTTAACTATTGGTTGTTAGGTTTGAATTAAGGATGAACGTAAAATAAAGATTAAGTATATATTTCATGCTAGTTACAGGTTACGGCTCATAGTGAAAGTTATCTTCAGTAATATTAAAATAGCAATAAATACTCTTTAAATGTTGTTATTTCGTCTATGTCGCAATTTTATACAACACGGAGAGCCTAGAAATTACTTTATCTAATTTTTTTTTATATGAGACAATTCTGAGATAATTTTCATAATTACCAAAATAACACATATACGCAAGTGTACTTCTGATATGGGCTAGTCCTTACACCTCAAGCATCTAAACCACCTTCCGTAGGTGTGGCTGTTGATTCTGTGCAGTGCTGCCAGCCTTGGAGTGGCCATGGCGGGGGTAGTGTGGGCAGAGGGCAAGGTGTTCGGCTGTCCCACCATCTACCTGCATGACAAGGTCGCCATCTGTGTCATCCAAACCATGACCCTGCAGGGTGAGTGCTTGATGTAGCAGTCATGTGGTAATATACTATAATCTTTATTATCTATAGCAATCTTTTTCTTGATTATATATATACTGTATATATATATATATATATATATATATATATATATATATATATATATATATATATATATATATATATATAAAGAGCTGTAAATCGAACCCTGCAACCACATGTAAGTGATTACACACACACACACACACACACTACACACACACACACACACACACACACACACAACAAGCTACAACATATTTAGCTTTTTCGGCCTTAAGCCGTCTTCAGAAACTTAAACACTTGATAGGTATCACAGGGGATCACCCAGTAAGATTTAGGTAAAATAACAGTGTAACAACGCCACCACTTGCTAACCTGTGGTGGCCCATTGTTCACCTAACAGTAAACAGATACTGTAGTCGGAGTTAGTCGACTGTTGTGGGTTGCATCCTGGGCGGGTTATAAACCACAGCTTTGATATTTAAGCCGAAGCGCTGAGCCCGTAGGGGTCTTACAGTCCCTGAGGAATGGAAGACATTCAGGATTGATCCAAGGAATGGAAGAACAGATTTAATTCCTTATATCAAAATCCACTCACCGTCATTAAGGAACTTCCTTTGAGGTGATAGCTTAAAGAAGATTAATTTTTTTGAACTAAATGGCATGCTGCTGATAATGGCATGGAAAAACACGTTTCGATCTTTAAAGATCTGTATAAAGTCATGCCATGATAAAGAGTTTCACAGAAACGTTTCTTTTTTCTATGAAGTTCTTTTTTCTACCTGTCTCTTCCACAGGATCTGACTGGTTACCCAGGTGTGATGCAGGGCGCCTCCTCACTGCCACTTTGGTTTTGGCCTCGTTTGTGTTTACCTCAATTTACAGCGGGATCCTGACGGCCATGCTGACGGTGCCACGGGTCACCATCCCCATAGACTCCCTGGCTGACCTGGTGGCTCAGACTAAACTGCCTTGGCGCCTCGAGGCGGGATCCATGATGCCTGAGTTCTTAATGGTAAAATTCTAGTGGGATGATGCGAAAGAATTTTCCTAAAGACACAACTACCTCTGACGCAGGTAATGAAAACTGGATGATTTTTTCTGTCTGTCCTGGACCATTATCGAGAATGGATTGAGTGAAAAATCGTCTAGTTTTAATTTATAATGCGTAGACTAGTTGCGAATTCTTCCAATTACGTTGTCGTAGCTTTATTATTCGTCAAGACAGTTCATTATGTTTTAAGATTCTCCAAGAACCGAGATCTACTCTCACCTTCTTCCAGCAACCTGATTGATCCCTAAGGGTTTAGCGATCACCCATGAATATAATAATAACCTCCTAGATAATATAATCAACTCTAGATAACAATGAAAGTGAACTGAAGATATTTAATCTCCTTCAGGAGTCCGGGGACCCAATAAGGCAGAAGGTGGTGACGGCGGTGTCCGGCACCTTCCCTGACTGCTGGGCCGCTCGTCAGGATATCGCAGTGGGGAAGTACGCTGCCCTCTGTGACGAGACCTCCATGAAGAAGTCTATGTCCTGGGACTTTAGGTGAGGTCACCAGAAATACTTGTCATGTTCTAAGACTCGAGGTGAGGTGTTGTAAACATTTATTGAACGTCATCCCTTCCTTGGTACTCTAGGTGAGGTCCCTACAAACACTTATCACCACCCAAAAAATAATCAAACAGTATGAATATTTCCCGTAGATTTGTTTGAATTTGAACATAATTCTGAGATATTCTTAAATAAATCTGTGTGAATTCGAATATAATACTGACACAGTTTTATAAATCATGAATGAATATTATACATGTTACGATTACCATTGTGGATCCTCGTTTAATTTTGCAGTACGACTGGGAAGTGTCACCTGTACATAGCTAGTCAGAAGGTGTATTCCAACGCTATGATGGCTATGGCCTTCAAGATCAATTCCACATACCTCCAGAAAACTGACGAAATGTAACCAGCGGTTTCAATTTCCTTTCATATTTATAAAAAAAATTATTGAAATATTGTCAATCTGATAACCTATTGCATTTTTTCTAGAAATTTGCAGTGAATTTGCAAATATTTTTTTTTTTTGAATGACAGTCACATTGCTTTTATTCTAAGTTTTCTTGTAATTTCACTATTATTTATGATAAAGTGATAGAAAAATTCTACGTACTGATATATAATCAAAACTGATGTTTTGTTAAAAATTAACAAAACATCAGTTTATTAATCTAACTTAGGTACATATCCCAGTGTAATAGATGACATGGGTAAAAAGATGGTTGAAATATGGCTCTCATAAAAGATATTTCGAGACAGTGACATATCGGGTAACAATAACAAGAGACTATTTGCAAGCAGTAATGGCTATAAGAAAATCAATGGAAGGGATAGTGAGCACCAAGGCTCTGTTGTCTGGGAAAGTGTCGATTTGTAATGGATAAAGAACATCTGTTAGGAAGTTTTGAGATGCAGTTGTCGAGCTCCAGAATTGTTTGATCACATGATTTACAGACAAAATAATTTTAGGTTAAACCTTTCCATTTTTCACGTCCATCACATTCATTGCTCTCATATTGACAAAGTCCAACATACTGTCGAAGTTGACCAAACATGATAGTTTTTGCTTCTATAAATACTCAAATATTGCGTGTGTATACATCATCTCTCTCACTAACTTCCGCATGAAGCTTCCGCAGTTATTCTACCCACTCTGGAATACCTCATCGCCTTACTGAAGTGTTACTGAAGTGTTACTGAAGTGACACATTTTTCTACATGAAGTAAGAAACTCATTCCGTTTGGAATTAGTTTCTTGGGCCGCAAACCATTTTAGCAATATTTTTTTTTTATAAATTCCTAACGTCTTTCACTGATTCAATAATACTTTCCACTAAACCATAATTATTTACACATTCTTGATTCAGAGACTCCTGGCCTTAAGTGCCTATTTAAACTTCAATTACACCTCCTGTCGAACCTTAGTGGCACTGTTGTGTGAAGCTAAGAATGCAATCTATTTCTTCGAAAGATTTCAAAGCACTTTGTTTATAATAATAATTTTTATATTAGCAGTGTTTTTAGCATTATAATAATGTTTTAATGTCATAAGATCAATGTCAAAACGTAATCAGCGTTATCATGATTACTTTTATCATTAAATCTAACCACAATACTTTCGCCTAATATCTAACAGCATTACGTCCACCATCACCATCTGCACATTTCACCTTCTGACTCACTGTCAGCAAAAATTATATAATTGTTTTACGTTCCAACTTCAGTGCCAAAACACTTATCATTCCTATTACTGACTCAAAGCTCAGTGACAGGAGCAGTGCCTCGCTAATGAAGGGACACCGGTTCAATTCCCGAGTGAGGTGAGATGTATATTATAGACAAGTGTACTTAGACCTGCTGCCTCTGTTCACCTTGCATTAAATAGGTAGAATCCCAATGAAAATAAGCCATAGTTATCTTTATTTTCCTCCTTCATATCCACCATGACCACCACATGAAGACTCCCTCACTTCCTCATAACCCGGTCTATATTCTTCAGAAATCTCTCCTCTCGTTCCCAGCATCATGATGGTGAAGGAGTCAGGACTGCTGGGGAGGTGGATGGGTTTAGAGATCACCAACACCAGCCAGTGTCTGCGACCTCCAAGCTCAGATAAGAGGGACGGCATCTCTGCCCTCAGTCTGGATGCTCTCTTTGGTCCCTTTCTTGTTCTAGCTACAGGTGAGCTCATTTTCCTTCTCTTCCTCCTCCTCCTCCTTCTCTTCCTCTTCTTCTTCGTCTTCTTCTTCTTCCACTGCTATCTCTTCGAAAATATTCGCTGTAAATCGCTAAACTATACCTGAAGACTTTTTTCCATTAGTGAAGACTTGTCATATTTCAGTCAAATTCAAGACAAATCCACTGAAGCCTCTTGTATATTTGAGTTCAGTGTTACTCAACTCCTCTTGCATTACAACTACATACGCTAAATAATACGCAACCTTCGCAAATGTTTTTGCACTCCAGAGAATGTAAATAAAAGCTTTCGCTCTCAATTTCCGAGTAGAAGAGATCCTTGAAGACTCGCGAAGCGGACACGAATAATGAAGCTGGTCTCCTGTTGCAGGTTTGAGTGTGGGGGCAGCGGTGCTGCTGACGGAGTTCGTTCATCAGCGATGTCTTCACAAATTCAAATAGGTAATTTAAAATAGGTAATTTAAAATAGGTAATTTAAAATAGGTAATTTAAAAATATGTAATTTAAAAATAGGTAATTTAAAAATTAGTAGTTGAGGTAGGTAGTTGCTGCCCAGTAGCTGTTACTAGTAAATATGTCGGTACTAATAAAAATTATGCTCATGTATACGCACATAAGTGGAAATATATGCACTTGTATGTGTGTATTTCTGTCTATAATACATAATTGACACCAGTTAGTTATATTTCAGCCGTGCACAAACGAGACCCAAAAATCCCTCTTAGTAACTACGACCTTGATCTTGCAGATTACCTTCACTGTGAAGAGCATGACGATCAAGACCATCAAGGTGATCAAGGTGATCAGGAGGATCAACTAGTCCACACACACACACACACACACACACACACACACACACACACACACACCCATACACACACACACATACACACCCATACACACACACACACACTGGGAATACAGAAAATTTAACAAGCTAGAGCAGAATCACACCTGGACAATGTACAACCATTTGTCCTCATAGTTTTCGCTTCACACAGACTGGCTCTATAAAACTGAGCTACAAACAATGTAAACAAAACAGGGAACTAGTGAAGTTTTAATCCATGACAAGTGGCCTGGGGTTTTACGACTCACTCGCCATGGGTTCAACCCCCACCCGTTCCGTGGTTTGTTTCCAATCGTATTATTACGATTCCGTGATGCAAACACTGTACTATCCGTGCGGGTAGAGCACTTCCTGATGAATGTAATAACCACTCTCTCTCTCTCTCTCTCTCTCTCTCTCTCTCTCTCTCTCTCTCTCTCTCTCTCTCTCTCTCTCTCTCTCTCTCTCTTGGCAACATTTTTTTTATTTTAGTTGCAATACTTCATGAATCATTTCCTTGAGTAATGATTTTTTTTTGCCTCCTCACGTTCAAAAATAAAATTGTTTCAGCAATTGCGTTAAATTTTTAATGAACCTCTCTCTTAGGAATACACAGAAGTAGATCCAATAATTTAATGGTATCGTAAAGACACAGGAACTCATCTGCTATTCGCTCTCCATCTTGTAAGTACATTTGAGTTTCTCAGTGGGCAATAGACTGCGGGTCTTAGTCATGACCCTCAGCTGGAGTTCTTGGTCATCTGACCGAGGCCTTGCGCTGGCTTACCCCTCCACCACTTTAAAAAAATTATGGTTATGATTATAAGTAGATTTTTTCTGCTTCCTCAGTGACCCTTTTTCAGAGGTGGTGCCTTGATCCAAGGAGTTGGGGCTACTTTCCCATCAGCGGATCAACCTGATTACTTCCAATTCCTGAGGCACTGTATAACCCCAGTAAATTTAGCGCTTTCCAATGAATAGATCCGGACTGAGGGTCTATGGGGCAGGACACTGAGAATTTCTGTCGGGTCTTAACTACCCATTAGAATTCAAAATATTAAAAAAAATATTAATTCAAATGGTTTGTGTGAAAATAAAAAGCAAGTATACTTATATTTATAGTTTGAGATCGTTCAAACTGTCACTGATTTTTTTTTCTAAATTTGTATTGGCCTACTGTAGCGACTGAGATGAAGCTTCAGCTCCTCAGTCCAGTCCTGAAGCTCTCCAGGAAAGTTATATTCAATTATATTAAACGTAATTTCAGGGGAACGCTTTCTTTTTAACCGAAAATTTTGATGGAAACGAGATTTCCACACCGGCCCTTCAATACTTCCAATGATTCCACCCTGCCTTCCACCTGCCTTACCACCTGCACCTTCCACCCTGCACCTTCCACCACCTGCACCTTCCACCACCTGCACCTTCCACCACCTGCATGAACCCTTCCCCAGTTACACTAAACCAACACTGGAGGTTTGAAGCTGACTGGATGAATCGTTTTCAACTTATGAACACAAGCTGGAAGGAAGAAAATTGAAAAAAAAATTAGGAACTTATCGGGAACAAGTAATAATAATAATAATAATAATAAGGATAATAATGATAATAATAATAATAATAAATGTATTGATAGGAATTGTTAGAGCGGAGTCTTTTTATTATTATTATTATTATTAATAATAATAATAATAATAATAATAATAATAAAGACTTCGCTCTAACAATTAATACATTTTCTCCCTCACACCTCTCCCTTCAAGGGAGTGCCTTGATAACGTTGAAGGGCTCTTAATTCAAGAAATTGGAGGTAGCCTCTCATTCCTAGGATCGAATCTAACACCCCCCTCCCTTTCTTCCCCATTTCCGCATGACCTCCCTATCTGTCTTTGCCATTCCCTATGAATATAATAGAATTCTCAGACACGTTTCACAGCTTCCCTCACTAAACTATTTATAGCTTTGCGAATATTTACCAGCGGTTGTCTATATTTCCTTCAGCGAGACGTATTCTTTGAAGTTGCTAAATTAATAAATTTAATTTTAAAGGTAAATTTGATGTACAAACTATAAATAAGAGTGTGAAGGTACAGCCTCGCTTGTGCGTTGTCAACAACGACACGAGGAAGGTGATTGTTGACATACAATCAATATGAGTTCATATATATTATATAATGGCAAAAAATATGCAAATTGCAACTAATGTGTGACTAATAAGTATTTCTGTGACCACTCTACCAGGTATTCCCACAACTAGACGGAAACCAACGCACCACCGGACATGGTAACCACAAGACCTTTCATAGTCTATTTTACATCATTTCTTATGGAGATAAATTCGTTTGGTAATGGCACTTGAACAGCATTCTGGAATGAAAAAATATCGTAAGTCGGGGTACCACTTTGTCTACACTGTCTATGGTGTTCTTGGCCCAATTGGCAGATCGTTGGTTATGGTGGGTTGCCTAGGTAATCCCACACTCCCATCCACGACATACGATGAATGTAATTAACAATAATACCTATGGGGACAGTTTACTGACAATAAGTAAAATTATTGCATTAGTAAGAGTGATGGTAGAGGTGGGAAAAAGGGACACTGAGCTATGACTTTTAACTGTACATAGCGAAGTAGTGGGAGTCGAGGGTGACTGCAGGTTTTCAACCTGAGAAAAAATATTTAGAATTCATGAGTTCATTTTCTCTTGTTGAACAGATCTAAGAAGTATTTTCCTTTATATCAGCCTATATTCAGTTGCTCGTATAGTCTTGCTTATTAGAGTTAGTAAGATCTTCTTTTTGTAAATTAATAAAGGCGAATGAAATTAGCCTCAAAGTCCCTCAAAGTTCGTAATTATAATGTGTAATTAGTCAAAACATGATAAAAACAATTCTTAATCACCTTAGGAGAGTTTTATCAGCATGTATCACGCATCACACACTCTATAAAACCCTTGCATTTGTAGGTTGTTTCTATGAATAAAAACAGCATAAAACGTGTTTAATAAAAAAAGCTCATATTGTAAATGTGAGCTATATATATTGTATTTTATATAAACAATATTTGTTCTCGTCTAAGAACTAAGAGAATATTAAAAAATATAATATATATATATATATATATATATATATATATATATATATATATATATATATATATATATATATATATATATATTATAAGACTTCAAAAAAAAATTATTCATCATGACTCGAAAAAAATTATGCCATTATTTCGAGCAATTAAATATTCAAAATGATTAAATTTAGTATAAAAGAAGATTCCTTCTTTCTTGATAATGTGAAATGTGTTTAGGCTTTATTTTATAATATACTTAGATATAAGAATTTAAATCCTCTAAACCCTACCTGTGGTGTCACCACTTGTGTGTGACAGTGGGGACTGTGGTCACGGGTCAACCAGACACCAGACGGATTCGTCACCATCACAGGACCAGCAGCTAACCTCCTCTACATCATTGCCCAGTTACTCCAGTTTGAGTCAGTAAATAAGTAATTTCTAGATTTCAATTAGAACTAGCTTCAAGAGTGTTCATTTATTATGAATACTATTTCAGTTTATATATATATATATATATATATATATATATATATATACCACAGTGAAAATAGAAAACAATAGCTGAGCGCTTGTTAAGGTATTTTTGTCTGAAGGTGTACAGGTAATATACAGCCTTAATGACCTTCATACGCTCGATAGTCTTTAAGCCTCACAAATAAACGAACCGAATACTTTAATCCCTAGAACGAGGATATACACTTATCAGTGCATGTACACTGGGAGGTGTATAACTCGGTGTTTATACTGTGCTGGCTATCCTAATGCAGCATACTGTTACAATGATTATAAATGGTACGGTGATTCCTGTAGTGTGTGGACAAGAACACGTGTGTACCGCACAGGACATTTATTGAAGAAAACGTTTCGCTGAGTGCTATCAGTATCCATCATCAGTCCTTCATCAGTCCTTATTATCACTTATAAAGTCACTCATGGCGAAAAGTTTCCTGTAATATATGTCTTGAACTGTACTTAAGTGTCTTTTTTCTACATTCTGCTACAAAAAAACTGTAGACGTTTACCATTATCTTATAATAATAAAAGAATGTAAATCATTCGTTGCTCAACCTTGGAGTCGAGCGGACGTGCGACCAGCCTGCCTCTACCAGCTCCTTGTGACGTTGTCGTTTTCACAACATGGCGCAGATGGGTCGTCGCCGAGTAAACACAGTGTGTATTCATATGATTCGTGGGGCTGTGTTGGGCCAGAATGCTCCTGTTCTACTGCCTGCCATTGTAAGAGACACCTTCGGATTGGAGAATGACGATTTGTATGTCATGGCTTTAAATGGTGCATATAGGATATTCGTTAAGTTTTGCAATGCCAATGTATATGAGAGGGTCGTCGCCAGGTTTCAGGAGGTTCCTGTGGACGTGAACTCGGCAGTGACCGTGTGTCTTCACGATGTATCCAGGTACTACGTCTGGGTAAAAATTCAAAACGTCCCATTTGAGGCGGATGAGTCTGGTTTGAGGGCAGTTTTTGAAAGATATGGAACAGTACATACTGCAACGGAAGGAAGGTGGTCGGAAGGGATGTTTGGAGGTCTGCTGGAGGGAACGTTTACATTAAAAATGACGTTACATCATCCCATCCCATCCTACATACAGTTGGATGACTTCAGGACTCAAGTGATGGTTAACTATGCTGGGCAACGTCGCACCTGTAGGTTGTGTGGGGCCTATGACCATATGGCTGTGCAGTGTGGTAGACGGACGGGCCCAAAGGATGCTGGACATCCACGGGAGTCTTCAGTGCACCGTGAGGAGGAGAATGGGATGGAAAACCCTACATCAAGTGCGGGTTGGAGTGCTGAGGTGGACAGGTCGGAGTCGTTAGAGAATGGCTGTGCGACCTTACCAGGGGTTACGGGACCATCAGGCCAGGACCCTGGAGACGTGGAAGGAGTGTCGGCGGCTGATGAGAGGGTTGTGGAGGCCGCATTTGCTACGGTGTTGCAGGACCTGTTGCACGCCCCAGGTCAGGTGTGTATGGAAGGAACTGCAGCTGACTTGGAGTCGGTGGAGGACAGGGATGCTGAGGTGGTTGGACTCCCTGAGGCTCATGCCTCGGCTGCAGGCGGCTGCATCAAGTGGAGGCGGAGGTGCACATCGATAGCCTCCAGGAGGTGGGTATGGAGGAGGAAAGTGTGTCACGGAAGAGAGCGGCCCAATCTGATACGGACGATGTGCTAACACCAGCGCAACATCCAGGCAAAAAGATGTGGGCAGACATAGTGAGGGGTGATGTTGGTAGTCCCAAGGGACAGAGACCCGTGAAAGGTGGTTCCCGAGACTCTGGGGGTGACTGTGGTGGTGCTCGGGGGAAAGTGGATCGAGCAGTGCCAGTGCCTAAAGGAAAACCCCCTCTGTCGGTTTCCAGTGCTTTACTGTGAATATTAATGGTTTGTGTGATAAGATGAAGCGTGAATGGTTTTGTGAGTATTTGGTGAGGTATAGTATAGACGTGGTTTTTGTGCAGGAACATAACCACAAGCATGGATGTCAGTTACTGATAGAAGGATACACCGTTTACGCTGCACACTCCTTGAGATTGAGAGGGGGTGTGGCTATATTAATAAGGGAGACTAGCCCGTTTGTTGTTCATCACAGTGAGAAGGGGGGGGAGGGGCGGGTAATACGGGTGGATGGATCATGGGGGAAGCATAGGGTGTCCTTTGTGTGTATTTATGGACCAGCAGAGGGGGATGGCAGGGTAAAGAATGATTTCGTGAGGGATGTGTTAGTTTATCACCTACGATCGCTATCTGTGATTGCAATGGTGGGTGGTGATTGGAACTGTGTGACACGTCACAGGGACGGGGAACCGAGGGGTCGGGGTATTGTTCAGTTTTGCTGGGGGATCTGTTAAATTGTGTGGGGTTGGTGGATGTGGGGGGTGCTACATGGGAAGTAGAACACACATTCGTGAGGAGGGAATATGCTGCAAGGCTGGACCAGTTATACGTGACTAGGAGAGCAGAAGTGAGGAGAGTGCGTGTGTTAGATGTGGTTTTTTCGGACCACAGGGAGGTTTTGGTGGACTTGGGGAGGGAGGGACTGCCTCGTAGGTACGGGAGTTATTGGAAATTTAATGTCTGGTTGCTTCAAGAGGGGGTAGGGAGGGATACGTTTGAGGGTTTGTGGGACAGGTTGTAGTCCGAGGTGCATGTGGATGGGGATTTGTTGATTTGGTGGGACAATGTGGCTAAGGGCAAGATAAGGGACTTCTATGTTTGACGGGGGAGGGAGGATAATCAGTTTGCATATGGACTTATTAGGTATCTGAAGGGACAGTTAAGGGATTGTTATGGGAGAGGGGGGGGAGTGCAGGTTACCCTGTTGTGGAAATAGAGGGGTTGAAGGAAAATATTAGGGTTTTGCAAAATGAAAGGTTTGATGCAGCAAGGGTGGTGGGTGGGTTAGAGGAGGTGGTATGGGGTGACAGGCCGTCGGCATGTGTCCTGTGAGGGCAGGCATGTCGGCGCAGAGCTACGGAAATAGTAGGGTTGTGTGTGCATGAGGCAATGGAGGGTATAGGGTGGGGCAAGAGTTGGTAACTACAGAGGGTATGAGGTGGTATGTGAATGGGTGGTATGGGTCGTATATGAGGAGTGGAGGTGTGCATTAGGAGGCTTTAAGGGCTATAGGAGGTTGGGTGCAATGTGGACTTGAGAGGGGGAATAGGGAGGGGTTGAGTGGTGATATCGTGGAGGAGGAAGTATGGACTGCCTTGATGGGTATGAGCAGGAGTAAGGCACCAGGGATAGACGGATTGCCGAGTGACTTTTAAGGGGTTTTTAGTGAGGTTAAATGTCATGAAGACGGGGGGGAGTCTTGGGGGATTCATAGTCTACGGCTATTGTGGTTCTGGTGCCAAAGGGGAATAATCAGATGACGGTGAGGGACTATAGGACTATTTCATTTATGAGTGCAGACTATAAGTTATTTGCAAAAATATTAGACAGTCGATTGAAAAGGGTCATAGATAAGGTTATTGTTGGGAGTCAATATGGGGTGCCAGGAAGGTCAATGTACGTGGGGCATGGGGTCAATTGGGGGTTTATTGAGAGTAGGCAGAAGGAGGGGGGTGTTAGTGCTGGATTGGAGGGCAGCATATGATAGTGTGGAACGTGAAGCATTGTGGAGCATTATGAGGTGGCAGGGGTTTGGTAAGGAGATGGTGAGTTGGGCGCGCACTTTGTACTGGGGAGCAAGTATGTGTGTGCAGGTGAATGGGAGGGCGGGGCAGCATGTTAGGATGGGTAGGGGTTTATGTCAGGGTTGCCCACTATCACAAATGTTGTTCACGTGCCTGCAGGTCCCATTTTATAGGTCTGTAGAGGTGTCTGTGCGGATGCAGGGAAAGGAGGATCTGGGTGTTGGGAGTCCTGGCATAGTGGGTTACGTGGATGACACGACGATTCTTGTAGAGGGGGGATTAGAGCGTGTAGGCAGGGTCGTCGAGGTTTTTGGGGAAGTGACGGGTATGAATGTAAATGAGGATAAGTCGAAATTCATGAGATTTGAGGACTGGGAGGGGATGGTGGGTGGGAAGGCTAGTGGGAGGTGGTGTTTAGTGGACCGGGTGAAGATTTGTGGTGTGGTGTATATGAGGGAGACGAGGGTGGTTAATTCGGAGGGTGTAGTACAGAGAGTGTTGGGTAGATTAGATGGTTTGCGGCCGTCACATCTCACGCTGCACCAGCGGGTAATAGTGGTTAACGTGTTGCTATATCGTAAAACATGGCATGTGGTGGCATTGTACCCATTGGTGCAGGGGGACGTTCAGAAGTTGTCGCATAGGGTTTTTCGTTTTATTTGGGGATCAGGTTGTGATTGGTTAAGAAGGGGGGGTGGTTATGCTCCCATTATGCCAGGGAGGGCTGGGGTTGATTCCCTTGGAATGCAGATTAAAGAGTGTTTATGTGAATCGAGGGTACCTGAGGGTGGTTGGGGAAGGGGGGGATAGGCCTTCTGCATGAAGATATAAGGAGGTGGTGGGGAGGGCGGGATTTGAGGAAATGTGAGGACATGTTAAGGGTCTTACTAATTGTTAGGGATCCGACACATATGAGGGTCAGGACCATTGAGAAGGTGGTGAGGTCACGGGAGGTGGCGGGGGTGGAAGGGGTGTACCCTCTGTATGCTTAGAAGGATATTTGGGGGAGGTTAAGGAGATTGCGGGTTTGACCATTGTGCGGGAGGTATTTTTCTGGTTTCTTTATGGGATCTTACCATCGGGAGAGGTTTTATGTAATAGAGGCCTTAGGGTGGATGGGGTGTGTCAAGCTTGTGGGGAGAATGAAACTGCGTTTCATAGTGCATAGTTTTGTGAGCGTTTAGGTGTTGTGAGGGAATGGTTGGGGCGTGTGATTTGCTTAGTTAGGGGGTGGATTGTCGGTGTTGAGGGCACTCAGTTTGGATGTGGGAGGAGGGGGTGGAGGTTCAGAGAGCAGTGGCGTATGTGATAGCAGATTTTGTTTTCATTTCATGGGCTATGAGGGATAAAGGGGTTAGTGAACGACTGATGGCACTGGCCACAGGCTTTTATAGAACGAAGTGCCGAAATAGGGACCTATATGGGGGGAGGTGGGTGAGGGATTTTCCTGTGGATTACAGGAATTTCAACATGAGGGTCTTGTGGTCTTTGTGAGTGTCAGGGGTATCCGACGGGCTGGTTTCCCGAGGAGGGGGGGTATTGTGAGACAATGACTGTGATTGCTGGGGCTCGTGTGATTGTGCATGAGGGATCGAGATTGGTTATCTTAGGGGATTGGGGGGGTATCACTGTTTAGTTGTATGTGCTTGTATGCATGTAGTGTGAGGAAGGGCACATATTTTGTCCTGTTTGGGATTTGATGTGTGGTTTTGTATTTATGTCATGCTTGTGTCGTTTTGAGACATGGCCGTGTTGGTCTTGAGGCCCGTTGGGGTTCTCATAATGTATATAGTGTGATAGGGGTGTGTGCTCTGTGGTGTAGGTTGTGTAGGGTGCATTGTATCTCTGCTCACAGGTGAGTCTTCAGCATCGGCAAGCAGGTGTGGCATCTGCGTGATGTGTCCCGCCGATGAATTGTGTTTATCGCGATGTTACTGTATTTCTGACAGTAGACACTGTTTTAACGTATTGTAATGTACGATGTAATTTATACATGGTTCCTACGAGTTGTGGTTGTGTGTTTTATAGTCATTGCTCTTCTCATTTTGTAATGTATTGTGGGCATCCCTGGAGGATGTGGGTATGTTGGGCATGTGGCACCAACAGTTAGGATTATTTCGTAGGGAGTGTGTGAGGTGTGTTGGATGACAGAGGTGTGGTCTGTCAGGGGGTTTTGTTTTAGTAGTGTGTGGTTGTGTCGAGTTATTAAATTTATACTGTTTGCACGATGTATATCTTGTACCCAGTATTTAGGACGATTGCTTAGACTTAATTTTACACTTTATTGTATATTTTCTCTTGTATTTAAGAGTTATGTATATGTTATAATTGTGTTTTCAATAAAATAAAAATAAAAAAGAATGTAAAAATAAAGAAAATTTAGACGTAGTTTTGCACTTCATCGAAGAAATTTGCATATGCATGTATTTCAAGTTTATAAATAAAACAATGAGTTTGAATAATCGGATTAACATCAGTTGCTCTCTCTCTCTCTCTCTCTCTCTCTCTCTCTCTCTCTCTCTCTCTCTCTCTCTCTCTCTCTCTCTCTCTCTCTCTCTCTCTCTCTTTCTTAGCTACCAGCTGTTGGTACCAGATGATGGGTTGTGGGGCACCGAGAACCCAGATGGCACCTGGTCAGGCATGATGGGCATGATACTGAGGGAGGTACGTCGAACGAGTGACGTGTGACAGATACATCGAATCTGTGATGTGTGACGATACGTCGAACATGTGACCTGTGACAGATACGTCGAACTTGTGACGTGTGACGGATATGTCGAACTTGTGACTTGTGACAGATACGTCGAACGTGTGACAGATACATCGAATCTGTGACGTGTGGTAGTTAAGCTGAATGAGTGACAACTGAGAGACACATGAGAGTGAACAAGAAGCATATTATTCACAAATGCAATAGTTAATAATATATACAAGCGTGAGCTTAATAAATAAAGAGCAAGTCGAGCTAGTAGTGATTCCTTCACGAGGTTGCAATACAGAAATAACTCGCACACACACACAGGAGAGAGACGCTTACATCTTAAGCTTCTCTCTCCTGTGTGTGGGTTATTTGTGTATTGTTCCAGTCACTGTATTGTGCCTTTTTGTTCTTCAGGAGGTTGAGTTCGCCCTGGGTCCCTTCACCATGACGGCGGAGAGAGGCTCCGCCAGTGACTTGTCCTTTCCTCTAAACAGCGACAACAAAGCCATACTGAGAGTCAGACCACGCGTGGAGAATGATATCTCAGCCTTCCTGAAGCCCTATACCACAGAGGTAAGCCAGTTACTATTTACCTATCAACTGCAGGTGAGTAAAGTAGGCTGAGTGTCTGTTATATAGGCTGGTTGTAGGCAATCTAGATTATTCGTGGTTAATTTAAGTTTCGTGTTAACAATGCCGACCAATAGTATGTTGATAACTATAGTAGAAGTGAATATACACCGAGAGATATACACCTCTCAATGTATATATATTGTTGACTTCACATAGAGTCCATCACAAAAGGAAACAATAGTTCCAAAGTTATGTCTGAATATATAGATTCACTCAACAGCTGTACCCCAGTGGGTGATTGAGCTTTAATCACAAAGCACAATTATGGATATTAATAATATTTAATTCCCTAGTGCCTGAAAACCATTGTTTGATCCCAACCTGGATAAGCCGTCACTCGCTAATCAAATTATGCTGTCCATGGGATTTTTTCTGTTTGTAAATACCTCGTCAATTTCTACAGTATATATAGAAATGCAACAGTTTTTTTTACCATTCTTTATCAAAAGATCTCACCATAAGTGCCAGTACAATATTTTCATCAATAATTAAAGAATAATAGTTTTCTCTTCAAATGTTAGTAGCTTTCTGGCGTTCATCCCATGCCACGAGTGCCATCTTACATGATATAGGAGGCTCCAGGTTCCTTTAATGAAATACTTTTGGCAAAATCACTGTCTGGGACAAATTTCTTTAAAATATCTACCAAGTGATTCGCCTGTGAGAATGGTATGTTATGTTCTGTCATGAGAGGGTTAATTCTGCCTTGGCAAGAATGAGCTAATCCTGATACCTTTTTAAAATGCTCTTTGATACTGACTATGGTCTTCTTGGCATTTACATTTCTGGCATGTTTTAAGGAAGCTTTATGAGCCATAAGAAATGACTTATTGTAGTTTTTCCTCTCAAGATTACCTGCGTTTTTTTCACTGCGTGAGATTTGCAGGGAACCTCCCTACGAGAAGCAGTCACAGAAACACCAGAGTGGCAGCAGCCGATTAAGTTTCAAGAAATCTATGACTTTATAACAGCAACCATCTGTCTAATATGTTTATTGCTGGACCTGAATGCTTATTAAATTACGGAACGGGTGAACTGATCACAGGACAAGTGAGTCCTAAAACTCACAGGGTTCAAATCCCACCCGTTCCGTGATTTGTTTGCAATCATGTTATGACGATTCCGTGAGGTCCTAAATGCTTCGTGTCAAAATCTTGTTGTAGCTTTCTATACGCGTCCTGTTTACTTACACAACATCTGATAAATATTATATAATAATCATGTACAAGATATTTACACACACATTATTAACATCTAATAAGTTTTCATTTATGCCTTTGCCTTAAATATAATAAGAAAAAGGAAATGAAACGGTAGTCTTTAATTAAGGAGTACATAAGTATATAAGCACTATTCATAACATTCTCCCATTTCCCAGAGGAATCTAGCACTTCCCCTTTAATTTAATAATAATAATAATAATAATAATAATAATAATAATAATAATAATAACAATAATAATAATAATAACAATCATAATAATAATCAAGCAACGAAACTGTCACATTTTCTCGCTTAGGTGTTGCTTGTGTTGCTGGCTAGTGTGGTGTGTGTGGAGAGCATGATGGTGTGGCTCATGTCAACAGAGGAAAGGATATTCAACACACGCACTAGGAATGTGGTCTCTAAGAAGGTCTCTCAGACCTGGGTCTGGGTTCTTCAGGTCGTCACACTGGAGAGTAAGTCTTCGTGAAGATCCGCTCAGCATGGTGTAAACATGAGGGACTTCTCAGCACAGTGTGTACATGAAGGTCTGCTCAGCACACAGTGTGTACATGAAGATCAGCTCAGCACACAATGTGTACATGAAGATCTGCTCAGCACACAGTGTGTACATGAAGATCTGCTCAGCACACAGTGTGTACATGAAGGTCTGCTCAGCATACAGTGTGTACATGAAGATCTGCTCAGCACACAGTATGTACATGAAGATCTGCTCAGCACACAGTGTGTACATGAAGATCTGCTCAGCACACAGTGTGTACATGAAGGTCTGTTCAGCACATAGTGTGTACATGAAGATCTGCTCAGCACACAGTGTGTACATGAAGATCTGCTCAGCACACAGTGTGTACATGAAGATCTGTTCAGCACACAGTGTGTACATGAAGATCTGTTCAGCACACAGTGTGTACATGAAGATCTGCTCAGCACACAGTATGTACATGAAGATCTGCTCAGCACACAGTGTGTACATGAAGATCTGCTCAGCACACAGTGTGTACATGAAGGTCTGCTCAGTACACAGTGTGTACATGAAGATCTGTTCAGCACACAGTGTGTACATGCAGATCACCATGCTGAAGAGCACTTGGTCCGAGGAACTGTTGTTTCCTTCCTCTTCTTTGGATTAAACTTGATTTCCCCCTATTGGTCAGGTGCAGTATGACTCCCTACAGGTTTAGCGTATATCACCATGAATAATAATTATGACGTCAAGCAAATCAGGAAGTATACTTTAAGTCTGATATCACTTCTTTCGATATAGAAAGAAGTTTTTTGTAATGTGTGTGTAATGTAGCTATTAACACAGGAAAAAATAATAAAATTTACATCATTACAATAAAAATAATAAATATATTTATCAACACAACAGAAAACATTCTTATCCACATTACAAAACAGTCAACATTACTACCAACACAGTAAATAACACAATCAAAATTATTTTCATATCCCAAACACTGTATTACTCTTAATTCTGTCACACCACTACCAGGTCCTCAGTTTATTCACAAGAGAGACGCAGGACGCCTCATAGCCACCGCCTGGCTCCTGGTTTCCATAGTCTTCGCCGCCTCCTACGGCGGGGTCCTGATGGCTATGCTGACGGTGCCTCGGGTCACCATCCCCATAGACTCCCTGCCTGACCTGGTGTCCCAAACCAAGCTGCCCTGGCGGCTAGAGGCTGGCTCTATGATAACTAGATTTCTTTTGGTAAGACAATTTTCATAAATCTAATAGGATACCTAAACATAATTTTGATAAACACCGGTCTACAGCACCAACAAACCCACTTGGAAGCAATAAAATAGAAGATAAAATGAGTGTTGCGATGTTTCTATCTCTGCTGAAGACGGCGTCTGAGTGAAATCGAAATATTTATCTTCTGAAATGTGCAATAATATTGAAGAGGTTAATTATATTTAACCTTTAAAGAATATTGTTGAAATTAATCTTTCATAACTTTTTATTACAAATAAATACTTTCTTTTTTTTAAATCATACTAAAGTTTGTCAACTTTTCTCGCAATAACGCGAAAGCATATTACAAAAAATTAAATAAAAACACAGTTAATATTCATGTCCAGTATCATTGCTCCATAATGATGTTGTGCAATAATACTTAAATACAATGCTTTGTTACCAGTGGGCATAAATTCATACTTAAGGATTAATACGCTTGTTCAAAATAAAGTTATGCAGGTAACCTGCATAACATGACCTCCGCATATGCAGCATATTGTATTTCGTGAAAAGCTAAACCCAAGTAAATGGAAACAGATGTAATTAATGTGACATTTTATTGTGGTAACGTTTCACTCTCCAGGAGCCTTGTCAAACCGTTACGGCTTCACAGTAAAATGTTACGTTAGTTGCACCTGTGTCCATTTACCTCACATTTCGTCGGTAATTCTACCATTATTACTAAACCCAAGTTAGTGATTCAGAACTAGTGATACTGGAGGGTGGAGGCTCTATTCTCCCTCGTTCTCTCAAGTGGCAGCAGAGTTAAAAGATATTCCCACTCTCCTCCAGGAGTCCGGGGACCCGATGAGGCAGAAGGCGGTGACGGCGATGTCTGGGAGCATTCCTAACTGCTGGGAGGCTCGCCAGGAGCTCGCTGAGGGTAAATTCGCTGCCATCTGTGATGAGACCACCATGAAGAAAGTCATGGACTGGGAGTTTAGGTGATCTACGCAAACTAAGACTGAAAACATCTGATTAATTAGGGAACAAAATTCTCTTAAATAGAATGTACACAACTTACTTTTTTTTACAGACTACCTTCCCCTCTCAGTAGAGCTTTAGCAAGTCAAGGGTCAATCAAGTTGTCTTACTAGCCAAATTCACAGAAAAAAACATTGCGTTTCAGTATTTATGTGCCCATGAGAAATTGTTTTTTCTTGGTTTAGATTTTTTATTATTTTTAGCACATTAGCTTCTGAAGTATTGGTTTTAACTGGGTTTTAAGCATATCGTCTGCACAAGGGTCATTAAGGCCGCAAGCCACCAGTTCACCACCAGCCAACAAACTTTAATCACTAAAATAAACAAAAGTAAACTCTCATTATATATACATGATAAGCACACCTCTCGGTGTAAATAATCTTAATGGTTGTTAAGATGACATTCATTTATTTATATAACCCAGTATACTTGTCTATATATTTTCCTATGATTAATTCAGTTATGACATTTTTTCTTTAAATATATATAGTTTTAAAAAACATATTTGCGTATTTATTATTTTAATATATATGCATTGATATTCTGACTTACTTGATCTTAGTGTATATACACGAATCCTTGATTATATTTGAATTCTTATCTTACGTAGTATATTATACTTCATGTTAGTGTATAGACTAACAATGAATTCCTGATTTGTCAATTTTAAATTTAATAACTTACTATTATGGTGGGGGTGGCGCAGCGCAAACGCTCAGTGTCACCTCTACATTGCACAGGAGAAGGTTCTAACCAACGCGATGGTGGCCATGGCTTTCAGAAAAAAACTCTTCCTATCTTTCCAAAGTCAACAAAATGTGAGTTATCATACTGATATTTTCTAACTATAGTGTTACCATGGAGACGTTGACACCCTCACCGAACTTGAAATTTTGTAATAGGTGAATAGCCAAAAGATAATGCTGTGTTAATGGAAACCCTTAAAAAATACTTATAATAATAATTCCAGGATCTGGATTATTTAGTACCGACAAGGCAACATGTCTGCTGCCTCTTCCATACACATCATGCTTCTGAGCATCCCTAGTTCCACCTCGCACGCGATTGTATTTTATGAAGAGCTAAACCCCGTCTAGATTAATCTAAGAACTGATAAAGGCTCTGATCCTATGAGCACCCCTGACTGAATGACTCCTTCATGTAGCATCCACACGGTGAAGGAGGCTGGACTGATTTCCAAGTGGCTTGGAGAGCAAGTCACCAACGCCTCCCAATGTCTTCGACCTCCTTCCTCCGACAGACGTGACGGCATCGCCGCTCTCAACCTCGATGTCTTCGCTGGTCCTTTCTTCATCCTCCTGGCAGGTAAAGCAATCTTCTTCTAGAGAGAAAAACCTAAAAAAAAATTAGTAAAAAAAAAAAGTCTTGAAGTTGTATACACCCGCCTTGTGTCAAGATATGTCTCTTCAGACATAGCTAGACCATAGTTAGCTCATCAAGTATAGTAGATTACAAGGTGATCATCTTTATCAAAATGGCGTACTGCCAATTGCCGACAATAGCAGTTCAAGCTTCTGTTGATTGTGCTGGCAGAGGGAAGGGTTGATACTGAGGGCATTTATAACTTTTACATATGCTTGCCGGAGTGACTTTTCTGGGAGACCTCTTGTACCATTACCTACTACAGAATGTCTAGGAGGCCTAGAAGAAGGCCTAGGAAAATGCCAACATTCAGCATGCCAGACAATTTCTCATGATTTTCGTACGTAGAGATGAATTCATAGTAATGATGAGTAGGAAGAATAAAGAGAATATATCGAACTATTTTGTTATAGGCTCTGCGTCTCATTCACATTTATGCATATCTATAAAAAATGTATTTTGTAGATTTTCTCAATATTTGTTTTTCCAGTAGTTTGCGCTGAATTCTCTAATTTGAGTCAGACGAATTGAATGAATTTTGAATTCGATATATTTTCCTGTCTTACAGTGAGGTCCGTATTACTCCTTAGAGAGGAGAGAGAGAGAGAGAGAGAGAGACAGACAGAGAGATAAAGTGTAAGTGTGTGTGTTTGTGTGCAATTTAAACTGAACTAGAGGCTCAGCATTATATATGTTCTCATCAAGTTAAAAATACAAATAAAACGTTCCTTCTTCTACAGGCATAGACAAAACTTACAAAGGCATCTTATGGACCAAGACCTTACCCTTTCTCTACACAACTGCATCATCTGTACCAAGATAAACCAAAGGCACACAAATCTTTATCAAATGCACCACATTGATGAGGCTGTAAACAAAATCAGATATCAATAATATTTAATCCATCACATGACCATATATCACTCGTCAACAAAAAATTAAATGTATTGACTGTCTCCTACTCCGAGTGCACTAAATTCATTATAGAAATAAATAAAAAGTTTAAAATCCCATAAAGAACACGATTCCTTACGCAAGTAATAGATTCATTAATATATATCTCAAATTTAATAAGTGGATTAAGTCTTTCAAACAATTACAATAAGTGTGTTAAATCCCTCAACCAACCGCATTAAGAGTATTAAACAATTCCAGAAACTCCATTAAGGGTAATTAATAATTTAAACAAATGCAATAATTGTAAAAGCTTCAGTTGACTGCAATAAATATATTAAATCCTTTAGGCAACTCCAATAACTGAATTACATCTTTCAAACAATTACAATAAGTGTTTTAAATCCTTAAGGAAACTGCAATAAGAGTATTAAATCCTTAGGGTAACTACCATAAATGTATAAAATCTTTCATTCAGATTCGGTAAGTGAATCCAATCCTCTACATACCTGTAATAAGTGTATTAAATACTTTATGTGGTCTCTATAAGTATATTAAATCCCTTACACAGTCGCGACATGTGTATTACATCTTTCATATAACTGCATTAAAGATATTAAATCACTCCATAAAATACAGATTAATAGGAACATAATCCTCCTCTCAAACCTACGAAGGAAAGCCTTAAATTCCAACGTAAATATTCAATAGTATTACATTATTAATAATGCAGTATTACATTATTGCGTATTCTCTTAATACTCATTTTGTGTTATAACATCAGTTTCCTGTAACACAATACAATATAGAGATGGACCTATAATCCCCAGTCATCATTAGTTACAATACAAGGAGACGGGCGTATAATCCCCAGGTAGTCACAAATCGCTGATTAATCTCACAGACACAATATAAACAAAGGTTTAAGCCTCAGGTGTTTCACAATAGCACCCATATTATTATTATTATTATTATTATTATTATTATTATTATTATTATTATTATTATTATTATTATTATTATTATTATTATTATTATTATATCAATTGGGAAATGCAAAACCCATCGGGGTCATGGAAGATAATCAAGATTGATCAAAGGAAGAATGAGGCTTGTTAAAAAAAAATTAAAACAAGGCCTCTTCACCAGCATGAAGGCACCCTCTTGAAGACACCCTCTTGAAGGCACCCTCTTGAAGGCACCCTCTTGAAGGCACCCTCTTGAAGGCAGCAGCGGCTTGAGTTCAAGAGATAAGAACAAAAGTCGATTAAATATTCACAGAGATAGAAGCCAACTAAGAGACTCAGGCTATTGTCTTCTGCATCAATTTACCTTCACTTGAATGTTGGAAATTCATTGTCACTTTAAACAGTAAAAAAAAAAATGTTTGTTTACAAGGTTTCTCCGGAGTAGTCTTCATGAATCCCGACTGTGGGAGACAAATCTCAACTGTGGGTGTCGTGAGATAAAGATCTTCTTGGCTAAAAGTGTCCAATAATTACCACTTGTCGGCTAACGCCATTGTGTACCTACTTAAACATTCTCTACTACACAACTAGCCACTGACATGTGGACGCTCGAGAGAATAAAACTAATCTAACTCTAATTGCTTGTGTCTTGCGATCATCAATAATGCAAAAAATTGTTTTGCAAGGGAAGGAACAGACGAGTTGTTCTTGTATATAAGCTCTGGTGGGACGTGATATTCCTCACTGAAGGGTCAGGTAAGTCAGCTCACTCGTGTAAGTTAACCAGGCTACCAGGAGGACAGGTACCAAGGTTAAGGCGACATGTAGGTTGGTGAGGTCCTCCGTTTTTATTAACTAAGTTACGAAGAAGGACAAGTACAAGTACCAAGTCGGTGACTGACGAAATCGTAGTGACACGATAGCAAATAACCACGGTACTGGTGGGAATTGAACTTGCGGCTATTGAGTCATAAAACTTCACACCAGTTTGTTAGCCACTGGGCCAGCTGGTTACAATAAGATTCATCCAACTAAGAATATTTATACACCATAGGACCACAGATGCAAGATTTTACAAAAAACTTGCATCTGTGGTCATAGTGGTGCCTATGCTAACCATGGTTAATGGCCTGCCACGTAGACACAAGGCAGGCACCATACTAAATACAATTTTTGCGGAAAAAATGGAGCCAGTCCCACTGGAAGACATACAGTATATAAATTAATACCTAAAGAATAAAACTTCCAATACTGTGAGTGGAGCAGTTCACATCTGACAGTCAAATATGAAATGAAAACAAGACGACGTTCCACCTGCACTAAGGGCGAGTGAGGAACACAGGGGTCGAAATCCAGAAGTCAGGTCAAGATTGGATTTTTTCCCTCTTTCTCTCACTTGCAAACTGAGGAGTTATAACATCTTGCCGATTTCATTCCTACGGGTCAGTGGTGAAATGTTCCAGCCACGGCAATGTGACTTACTCTCCAGGTATCAGTTCCTATTTATTATTTAATGATGCTGGTTGATTCTGTGGTAGTAAGTGTATCTCTCACCTCAGTGGTGGTCACTGAGAGCAATAAAGTCTTCCTTACCTTCACCATGTTAAGACTTTTGAGTTTGTGTTTCCTCGTCCATCTGGCAGAAGCCAGTTCATGAGGGACGCTCCTGAAGACAACCTATACAACAGTCTTCTTTCAGCTGCAGTAATGGATTCCCACAGACCTTTCATCAAGATAGCTGCCGAGGAGGTGAGTTGATGTGTGTGTGTGTGTGTGTGTGTGTGTGTGTGTGTGTGTGTGTTAAAATATTAATTGCCTTACATGTTGATTTCTTATTTGCTTAATCATAAATCTAACCAGACACTAAGTGTTTATATTAATCTGGTCCATATTTTCTTCTTCAGTGGGTGCCTTACATCAGTCTACGACTTGGAATCAATGACTCTATCACTGTTGAAGGACCCATGGGAAACTTTCTTTACCTCTTCTCCAAAATGATGGGCATCAAGTAAGTTGGTAGAACATATTACGTGTTTGTATTTTGGTGTGTTTGTGTTAGTGGCGTCCTCTTTTCAATATTTGTAGAAACAAAGGCCTGGTTATGCTCACGGTGTACCGTCTTCAGTGTTTTCAGCTAGTAGTGTGACGTCTTCAGAGTATGTAGGTAATGTAGCTAGTAGTGTGACGTCTTCAGAGTATCTAGGTACTGGAGCTAGTAGTGTGACGTCTTCAGAGTATGTAGGTACTATAGCTAATTGTGTACCGGTTTCATTGTTTGTACCTACTGAAGCTAGTAGTGTACCCTCTTCAGTGTTTGTACCTACTTCAGCTCGTGGTTTACTGTCTTCTGCATTTTGTAATATGTCTTGTTCCCCATACAGTTGGTTACATGAGCTCACACCATCTGTTTCCTTGCATTACATTATAATTATATTGTCTTATCTTTGAAAGCTAATCTCATCTAACATCCTTCTTTTCTCTCTCTTTTTGTCCTACTACAGGTACGAAATTATGCGTCCTCCTGATGGACTCTGGTGCGCTCGTGAACCCAATGGAACTTACAGGGGCATGATAGGAATGCTTGTTAATGAGGTAAGTCAGGGTGGTTAGGGATGGATGGCTGGTTAATTGGGTTTAATTAATTAATTTTGACTACACGAAGGTCATAAAGGCTGTATGTCTCCTTTTCACCACCAGTCGAGAATATTTTAACCCCTAAAATATAGGTTAAAGAAAAGTCTCAGTTTGTACACACAAGAGACGTACACATCTTATTGTATATATTCCTGTGGTGAGGGAGGTGAGTGACACTGATACAGGTTTGAGTGACACTTAAACTCATCCTTGTCTGTTGTAGTCTGAGAACAATTGTCATTATTTGTTCTTTTTTCTACACGCGTTTTATACTCTGTTTTTAACTGTTTCTTCCCCATTAACCATATATCCTTTTATTGTTGGCTTCCCGCTAGTTTACCATTATCTTAATGTTATTTTTCCGTTGCTTTTTACCTCTGTTTCAACCTTCCTTTACCGTTGTCGTAAACTAATCCCCACACCTACTTCATCAGGAGGTGGAGTTCTCCCTGGGCCCCTTCATTGCCACAGACGAGAGGGAGTCACTGATAGACTTAACGGTTCCCTTCTACAACGACTACTACTCTATCTTCTTGATACGACCCACGCACTCTAACTACGTGTCCGGCTTCATCAGACCCTTCACCCCATTGGTAGGCAAAACTACTTAAAAATATATATATACGTATATATATATATATATATGCGAAATTATTGCATACACAAATTTTCGCCAAAATAGCAAGTTTTATATATTCGGCACGACATATATATATATATATATATATATATATATATATATATATATATATATATATATATATATATATATATATATATATATATATATATATATATACAACTCGACCACTGTATGAAGCCTCCTCCAGTCACAGGTGTGGATGCTATTCCACAGGTATGGCTGCTGATCTTTGTCAGTATGGTGTGTGTGGTCCTGGGCAGGGTCTTCGTGACGTGGTCGGAGAACAAGATCTTCAAGACAGCAGAAAAGAACTACTGGTCCAAGGCTTTCATGTGGGTGGTGCAGACCCTCTCTCAAGAGGGTAAGTTATTCGATAATTATTCTTCTGAACCTGGTTGGCCAGAGACTGGGCCGTCATTAGCGAACGGAGAATTGAGCCTCCACAACTCCCTGCATTAATTGTTGTTATTTTGAGACTTTACAATACCCCGGGTAATAGCAATTATCGTTATCCTCTATGTGGATTAGCTGCACATTGAATATATACGTATTACCACTACTTCTTTTCCTTCCTCTCTTGATCCCGTCCCTATCTAGCTCGCCTATATATACTGGCTCCCTCTGTGTTTTGTGTTAGTGTGACTTTGTAAATGGTCCAAGTCGGACCGAAACGTCGTCGTAAGCTTTTCTCTCTCCTATGTGCGGGTTATTTGTGTATTGTCCGTCATGGTAAGTTTCTAGTGACGTGGATCTTATTCTTATGATGATCCACTCAGTGGATCATTTGACCAAAGCTTTCATCCACTGGCATACCCAGTCACCCTATAAAAATTAACTATTCCATCGTATATACGGAAGCATGTGCTCTCTCCCTCTCTCTCTTCTCCGAGTCTTCTTTATGTCACCACATATACTGAGGACTTGGCATCTTGCATAGATTCCTGTTCAGCTTCACATTTTCATGTCCTTCCGACAGACCCCAAGTGGCTTCCTATGAAGGACGGAGATCGTCTCATAGTGACCACCTGGGTCCTGGCATCCTTCGTGTTCATGACTTCCTACAGTGGGATCCTGACGGCTATGCTGACAGTGCCACAAGTCGACATCCCCATTGACTCCCTCGCTGACCTGGCTCAGTCCAAACTCCCGTGGAAGTTGGAAACTGGCACAATGATGCGCCAGTATTTACAGGTAAGTGAAGATTCACCAGTAATTACAAGTGAAGATTCACCAGTAATTACATGTGAAGATTCACCAGTAATTACAAGTGAAGATTCACCAGTAATTACATGTGAAGATTCACCAGTAATTACATGTAAAGATTCACTTGTAATTACATGTGAAGATTCACCAGTAATTACATGTAAAGATTCACTTGTAATTACATGTGAAGATTCGCCAGTAATTACATGTAAAGATTCACTTGTAATTACATGTGAAGATTCACCAGTAATTACATGTGAAGATTCACCAGTAATTACATGTAAAGATTCACCAGTAATTACATGTGAAGATTCACCAGTAATTACATGTGAAGATTCACCAGTAATTACATGTAAAGATTCACCAGTAATTACATGTGAAGATTCGCCAGTCCTGACCTGAAAGTGAAGATCCGGGTTTTCCCCATTTTCTCATTTCTGTCTATGAAAATAGATTTTTCAGATATGTGAGTGAGAAGAGTTGTGTGTTCATAGAACCTGCTTAACATGGGCTAGAAAACTTATCTCATTGCTCCTTTATTCTTGGGTTCTTATTTGTGTATTATTCATTTAAAGAATATGAGTAACTTATACAAATATATTTTTTTTTTAAAGTTTTTCAAACTTATACCGAAATTAACCTAGTAACCTAAACCAACTTACCCTAATTTGCCCTAACCTAATCTAATTTACCTTAGCAGTCTACCCGAATCCACCCTAAAATAACATAACCTGCCGAAACCTAAGCTAACTTAACCAACCCTAACCTAACTTAAACTAGCAACCTCACCGAAGCTAATCAAACCTAAGCTAGCTAAATTTTGCACTGAAGCCATTTGAATATTCCACTTCCCCTACCACCCCATCTTTTCATTGTGTATAAACTTCATTTCAAGACAAAATACATTGACAAAATACATATATATAACGAGAGTAGACTTCAATCCCAATTTTAAGTATTTAATGACTTTCATGCAACTGACAGTCTTCAAATCGTATAAACTAACCAATCTACCAATCTATCATAGCGTAATGTAAGTGTGTTGCAAAAGAATAATGTGATCTCTGGAGCCTTGACTCGCCCTGGTGCACTTCAGGAGTCAGACGATTTGGTTAAGCGGAAAATCGGTGAGAAAGCGGGATATATAGTGGATTGCTGGAGGGCGCGACAGGATCTCGCTGACGGGAAGTACGCTGCAATCTGCGATAAAACCTCCATGGACAAAATTGTGTCCTGGGATTTTAGGTGAGGAGTAGGATGGTTTGTTTTGTTTTTATTATTATTAACAGGCGAAGAATTATTTGTTTTGTTTTCATTATGATTATAAAAATTGAGCCAGTATTATTACATTTATTATTATTATTATTATTATTATTATTATTGGTAGTTGTAGTAGTAGTATCATCACCATCGTTATTATTATTATTATTATTATTATTATTATTAGCAGTAGTAGTAGTAGTAGTAGTAGTACAGTATCATTATCATCGTAATTATTACTATTATTATCAACACAATCATCATCATCATCTTCATTATTAATTGCAGTTCTACAGGCAGTTGCCACCTCTACATCGCTCGAGAGAAAGTCTACAGTACTAGCATGCTCACTATGGCCTTCAAGACCAACTCTACCTACCTTTCCAGAGCCAACCAATTGTAAGACTTTTGTTTGACATTCTTATTTGGCTGCTTCTGTTCCTCTTTACCAGAGTCGCATTTGGCATTTGCTGTTTAAATATTTTGTAGAGAGCCGTATGTAATTTTTCGTGTCGAGGAAGCCAAGTCACAGAATCGATAAAAAAAATTGGGATTCGAAATCTCACTGAACAGAATGAACCTTGAGCCTGAAGCATACACAAACTGTCAACATCATCAGCATATGTAAGAGTGGTGACAAGATCATCCTTCTAGTCTCAATAAAGAATCCTTTATGTTCTTTATGTTCATTTTTTTTTTACACGACGTAGGTGAAACTAATGCGCAATTATTAGTCCTATATGGAACCCTCACCTTCTCAACCATATAAGAAAGCTTAAGGTGTTGAGTATCGCCACTAGGCTGGATGCTGAAATAAAAGAACTAGGCTCTTGTGTTAAGCTCTAAAACCTAAATCTCACAGTGCTAGAGGAGACTCAGAAAGGATATGATCACAACATACAAGATACTACTTAGGGGAGCTGATAAGATGAACACATACAAGATGAATATCCTCAGGACCTTATCTATATCTCTTTTGCTAATACCCATCTTCCACCTAAAGGAGCCAGATACATGTCAGAATAAACTACATTAGAGTGAGGTTAGTAAGTGAAGGAAACTCACTAGGTGAAGAGAACTCAATACATAAGTTGTATTTAAAAAATTTGATAGAGTTAAAAAAAGGGTGTCTATAAGATTCCTTGTAAAATATGTGATGAAGTTTATTACGGTTAAACTGGTAAAAGTCTTGAACTAAGATTAAAACAACATAAATATAGCATTAGAACTGGACAAGATTCTAATGCTCTGTTTATTCATGTGAGAGATTTTAATCATCCAACTGATTTTCAAAATGCTGAGAAAGTTGTATCAAGAAAGTCCATGGTTGACAAGAATATAATAAAATCATGATGTTTCATAAAAAGCAGTTTTGAAAATATGAATATTTTTTGGGGGTTTATATAAATTGGATTCATTTATAATTAATAAAATGTGGGAAGATTTAATGAAATATTAGACAAGTAAAAAATCTTAGTGTTTGGGTAGAGTATCAGTTGTGTTTCACAGAGTCGGGTGTTGTGACGCGACTGTGAGGTGTAGTCTTGCCCTTATATGCCTTCCTGTTGATGTTTTATTTTTATAGTTCCTTGATAATGTGAGAAGTCACGAAAGCGCTTGGAATTTCACTATTTTTTTCATAGTGGTTGTTCTGCATAAGTTGAAATGTATATACAAAAAATAATGAGGTTAGGGAGTATTTTCACCAGTCGATTGTTACTTAAGACTCTGAGCCAAGTAGATAGAGCCCCTTACCCGTAAACTGAGATAGGTACTTTGCTATATTTCTTCTCCACATAGGTTAGAACACCCAAAAGAGCCAAGATTCTCAGAAATGAGTGCCTGGGGAAGATCATTATTATGACTCAGTACTTTTCACTGTATTACCTAAGACTCTATTCTTGATGTAGGATCCTGCAACTGATGGAGTCGGGGCTGTTCGACAAGTGGTTGAAGGAGGAGATCACCAACACTACCGTCTGTCTGCGACCTCCCAGCGCTGATCACGGCAACGATATCGAAGCCCTCAACATCGAGGCCTTCTCAGGACCCTTCATCCTCTTCGGTGTAGGTGAGGCTCAGCGTTCCAGCTTGGAATCGGCGTTTATCATTTATTTTTAGGCTTCCTTTGTAATGATTTCAATTTGTCAAATACTGTAGACTGCGTTGATCCCTTCCTTCAGTTCTCCTTGAGTTGAACAACTCACACTGGTTTAGTGCTTCACGAAAAGTATCTGTATATTATGATGGAGCATCCACGTGTGGTTAGCATCTGTCTATAGTAGACAGAAACCCACTTGTAAATAAAGACAAGAGAATAGTTTATATGTATCAACTATTCCGAGATATATTTATTAAAATATACAGATAAGCTATATGTATATGTATATTTAAATTTACAGCTAAACTATACGTATATTAAAATATACAGATAAGTTATATGTATACGTATATTTTTGTATTTTTTGTCAACATGGGGATTTCCTTCTACCATATGTTGACTGCGTATACTGTGCTCTCCAATTATGTAAGTATTTTGTATTATGTATTAGTGTATTTTACGTACCGCTCTTTATTTAATGTGTTCCTTAGTTATGTTTTCTGCTCAATGTTAATTACGTATCCTTTACTTTGGGGTTTAATGCATAGTAATACACATTATGTAGCAGGAACAGTTCATTACTTATTTTGCTGAATATTTAAGTGCCAAAATTAGCCTCCTCTGTGAGAAACTCGTGATAGTGATGATCATATTTTAAAATCGAGGAATTAGACACGTATACAACACCTGGGTATCTTTATTTGAAGATGTTTCGACAGCCAGTGGCTTTTTTTAAGTTCAATACGGATGTAATATATGAAGAGAAGTAGAAGATGAGATAATCAGTCCCTCACCTTCAAATATAGATAAGCAAGTGTTACATATGTGTCTAATTCCTTATCTTGTCGGAATTGTATATCATTATTGTAATATTATTTTAAAGCTTTCACATTGATTTTCCATATGTTGTTGTTGTTACTTTTTTGCTGTTGTTAGTTATTGCGTTTTAATTGTTTTTATTATGTTCTCCAGGGATTTATGTTGCTGTCCTGGGGTTTGTGGGCGAACACCTGGCACAACACCTGAGGAAACACAACGTTGCCGATCTCGTAAAACTTTCCGAGAGCCAATTAGCGCAAATTGGACACTAGGAGCTCGTTATCAGATTATATTTCCTGATTTCTGCCTGGATACTAGCTTTTGTAAAGCCACGGACCACACCATAGACGTGAACTCCTTCAGCATGTCGTCCAGACATGCAAGATAAAAGCCTGTAAAGCTACTGATTACAGTAACACGCCGCTGGGGCCTAGTGTCTGGGCCTTAGACCATACGATCTTCGACTTCAAGCTCTGCCTAACATGTTGAAAACTCTGCAAGAATGTTTATGGTTGTGATACATGATATCCAAAACCCTGGGCATTAATTACTTTCAAAAACCTGATGTTATCAACTATATTTCCCATATGCACATACACACACACACACACACACACACACATTTGAGTTTATGTTATGTATCATGTGCGATTAACTAGAATGATCACAAAGAATAAGAATTATATTAATACGTGCTTGTTTTCTTTAAATCCTTCATTAAATATTGTCAAATATATGTGTATTTAATTGTGTATGTATGTATGTATATATATATATATATTTTCTTTCTTTTTCTTTCAATACGTCGGCCGTTTCCCACCGAAGCGGGGTGGCCCAAAATGAAAAACGAAAGTTTCCCATTTTACATTTAGTAATATATACAGGAGAAGGGGTTACTAGCCCCTTGCTCCCAGCATTTTAGTCGCCTCTTATGACACGCATGGCTTACGGAGGAAGAATTCTGTTTCACTTCCCCATGGAGATATATATATATATATATATATATATATATATATATATATATATATATATATATATATAAAGACACATACACATGCATATAAACACATGAACAGATGGGCACGTATGCGCACACACACACACACACACACACACAGAGATTAGAAGAAGAACTGAAAAATTTGAAACAGCCTAATGAACTAAAAGCAATGTGGACATGGTATCAGAAACTGCTACCTCAGTCACAAAGAAGAGGACTGTAGAGAACGGAGGAAACTGTATGCAGAGGCTATATCAGACCATCGTGGAGCC
>WNWK01002861.1:102500-191063 GCA_009830355.1 Cherax destructor | reverse complement strand
TTCCCGATTCTCCGAAAATTTGTCACTTGGGATGAGTCTCCCCTATTGCTAGCATGATACCATCGATCTTTTCTTTCTCCTCCTGTTTCCTTCTGTCGTGGGTGTCCCCTTCGACTTCCTTCAAGCCATAGATAAAGATCGACTTCTCCCTTTCCTCCTCCCACTGTGTCTCCCATTGCCTTGTCAAAGTTGCATTAGCCTCTCCCGGTGCTGTCATGGATGTATTCCCCGTGTTCCTTTGTGTGTCCGGTCTGCTCATACGTCCCTGTCCGCTGCAGTGTGTTGTTGGGGTCTCCGTGTTTAGCGTGTCTGCTGCTTTGTCTACCCTCTCATGTGTTGTTTCTGTGCTCTCATTCGTTGTTCCTGTGGTGCTCTTCTTGACCCTGGCTGCTTCTTCTATATCCCTCTTGTGTGTTGTTACCCTGCTCGTCTTGCTTCGGGCCCCATGTGTGTCTGCCAGTGCCTGTGCATACAAGAGTTCTCCTCCTTTCTCCTCATTCCCTTTGGCTATGCCTGGTGCACCAGCTCCAAGCGTCGTTTCCTGCCATGTACTATTGTCTCTATTCTGTGTCAGTCCCTGCAGCTTCACTTCTAGGGTCTGGATCTTGGCTTCTGCTTTTTTGGCTTGCATTACCCATTTTCTACTCTCCTCAGCTATCCTCTTCTCCATTTCCTCGCTGATCACCAATAGCTTCCTCTTGTGATGTAGTCAGTGTGATGTGAGGTCTACCTAAGCAGCCACACCTGCCCTTGGTAAATAGCTGTCAGACACGCCTCTCGGATTAAGGCTCAGGTCTTGTCTTTTGGACTAGCGTCAGGTCAAAGCACATGGTGCACTCCTCATTGGGGGGATGCTTGGAGCACCATATAAGGCCGAGGAAACAACTAGAGGGAGTGATTCTGGCGGAGCTCTGGCCTGTGTGCGGAGCTCTGGGCTGGACATTCTGGCGGAGCTCTGGCCTGTGTGCGGAGCTCTGGGCTGGAGACATTCGGGCAGAGCTCTGGCCTGTGTGCAGAGCTCTGGGCACGAGATTCTAGCAGAGCGGCTTGTCGGTGTGCAGAGCTCTGGGAGAGCTGCTAGAGTCTCTGGAGGAGACTGTTGGAGACACTGGGCAGAGTTCTGTTGGAGCAGGTCTTGGGACCTGTGGCTAGAAGTGTGACTGAGTTCCTGTGGTGAACTGTCCTCTGAACTATATTGTAAGTTATATTCTATTTCGTCAGTTGATTGTATTCCCTGTCTCCTGCTTATATATGTACAATCCCCATTTATCTAAACCCAATAGTGTTCTCCTGTTCACAAATATATTATTGTACAAGGACTTAAATAAACTGTGTTTGAGTGGAATAGTAATATTCACTGTCCCCGTTATATTCTATAATTATTTATTCTTATTATTCTTTATTCTTATACTTTATTTTATTATATTTTATTTTAGGTAGAGAGAGGGTGAGTAGTGTGGTGGTAATGAGAGGTGATGGTGTAGTCACCACATTACCTCCCAGTGACCTCCACATTACATCCCCTCCTGTCAACCTCACCTCTCCTGCCTACTCACTCCCTCCCTTTACTCCCCTATTCCCCAATCACCCCCAAATTCGTTACCCCCCTACATGACATGGTGTCTAAGCGGTGGTGGTTCTTATTTTTTTTATAGTAGGAACCAGTCCCATGTGCCTTTTGACTGCTCGGTTATATTTGTGTTATGCTACCATTTGCTACCATATTTGTTTTTGTGTGTAAAGTTCAAGTATATATCTGTGTGATATTATAATCCAAGTGACCTAAGCTGACCCTTTTTGACCGCGGGTCTGAGTAATTGTGTGGTTGTAATATTATATTTGGTGGAGTTGTGTGTTGGGTTGGGATAAATGGTGGAGGTTGTAAGTGTTTGGGTGAGACTTTTGTGGGACGCAATTACTGGCCGAAATTGAATATTTACAGAGAAACGAGAAGTCACCCAGTCACCCAGCCAGCCTTGGAAGAATCACCCACAACTGTCACCCATTGAAGAGCTGTCTCTCATTGTTACCCAGCTGATGTGCCCAGTCACCCAGCTGTTGTGCCCAGTCACCCAGCTGATGTGCCCAGTCATCCAGCTGATGTGCTCCAGTTGCTGTATTGCTGCCCTGGTCTGTCATCCATTGTAGTGGGTGTCACCCACCCTGTGACCATCACCCACTGACCGCAAGTTACCCGCAGTTGCCAGGGATGAGTGACTGCACCTCTGTTAATGACCAGAAGTGACCTCACCTCACCTCACCTCACCTTGAGCATCTGACCCTAGTCTGCTACTGCTGATGTCGGCTGCTTATGATGCTGCGGTTTACTGAGACGAGGCTGTCTGATGCTGTCTGCTATGCTGAGACTGGCTGTGTGCTGCTGCCTGCCGTGCTGTGACGCTGAGATGCTGTGGTCGTGCTGTGATGGTGTGGCCGTGCTGCGATGCTGGGGCCGGGCTGCGATGCTGTAGCCATGCTGCGATGCTGGAGCCATGCTGCGATGCTGGAGCCGGGCTGCGATGCTGTAGCCGTGCTGCGATGCTATGGCCATGCTGCGATGCTGGGGCCGTGCTGCGATGCTATGGCCGTGCTGCGATGCTGTAGCCGTGCTGCGATGCTGTGGCGGTGCTGTGATGCTGCGATGCTGCCTAGCTCGGGAGGAGATGATGGCGGTGATGCTGCAGTGGAGTATGAGGGATTCTGTCTGGTGTGCCAGGACAGGAGAATCTACTATGAAGGAGCTGCCATCCTCGGAGATGTGGAAGGACGCGAGCCGTGGGGATGGACTCCAGCTGCTGGGACCAGTGGTATGGAGGTGTATGCTGTCATGCTGGCCACCCTGTACGACCAGTATGGGGGATGTCCTGCCAGACATGAGAGACAATTAAGAGTATGAGATGTTCCCAGCCTACTTTGACTTGCCAGAAGTGTTAGTGTTACCTGTGTGGAATAAGGTGACCTTGGAAACGGTCAAGTGATCATGTCTACCTTGTTTTATGAGGCCAGTGAATCCTAGTAGTGGCATAGGATAATGGTGGGTCTTAGCTGCGATGCTTGCCCTATCTCGATTTTCAGATGTTGAAGTGTGTATGTGAAGTGTGTTAACATACGACCTTGGTGGTCGTGATGTGGTCCAGTTGCAGTTACTGAAAGAATGCAACCGTTGAGATTTCAGCCAACTAGAGAGGTTTGGCCCAATGGTTAACGTGCGAGGGTGACTAGCACCGGCTAGTGCATTTTAGTAGAAGTAGGGAAGGCACTGGAGCCAGATATTTAGTTTTAAGGAGAAATGGTGGGTAAGGAGGCTTTGCACCAGAGAGCAACTGTTATGCTGGTCACCTGCGAGGTGTACTGATTATGCTGCCTTGTGGTAGTTAAGAAGGCTGACGGAAATATATGTAGTTGAATACTTTTATATTATGTTATGTGTAATTTTGTCTTTGTATTGTAATATGATTAAGGGTTTAGGATTAAAATAGTCTAATAACTTAGGACAAATTGTCCTAGTTCTCAGATATTTTAAACTGGGGGACAAAAGGGGGATGTGATGTAGTCAGTGTGATGTGAGGTCTACCTAAGCAGCCACACCTGCCCTTGGTAAATAGCTGTCAGACACGCCTCTCGGATTAAGGCTCAGGTCTTTTGTCTTTTGGACTAGCGTCAGGTCAAAGCACATGGTGCACTCCTCATTGGGGGGATGCTTGGAGCACCATATAAGGCTGAGGAAACAACTAGAGGGAGTGATTCTGGCGGAGCTCTGGCCTGTGTGCAGAGCTCTGGGCTGGACATTCTGGCGGAGCTCTGGCCTGTGTGCGGAGCTCTGGGCTGGAGACATTCGGGCAGAGCTCTGGCCTGTGTGCAGAGCTCTGGGCACGAGATTCTAGCAGAGCGGCTGTCGGTGTGCAGAGCTCTGGGAGAGAGCTGCTGTAGAGTCTCTGGAGGAGACTGTTGGAGACACTGGGCAGAGTTCTGTCGGAGCAGGTCTTGGGACCTGTGGCTAGAAGTGTGACTGTGTTCCTGTGGTGAACTGTCCTCTGAACTATATTGTAAGTTATATTCTATTTCGTCAGTTGATTGTATTCCCTGTCTCCCTGCTTATATATGTACAATCCCCATTTATCTAAACCCAATTGTGTTCTCCTGTTCCCAAATATATTATTGTACAAGGACTTAAATAAACTGTGTTTGAGTGGAAGAGTAATATTCACTGTCCCCGTTATATTCTTATAATTATTTATTCTTATTATTCTTTATTCTTATACTTTATTTTATTATATTTTATTTTAGGTAGAGAGAGGGTGAGTAGTGTGGTGGTAATAAGAGGTGATGGTGTAGTCACCACATTACCTCCCAGTGACCTCCACATTACATCCGCTCCTGTCAACCTCACCTCTCCTGCCTACTCACTCCCTCCCTTTACTCCCCTATTCCCCAATCACCCCCAAATTCCATACCCCCTTACATGACACTCTCCCATTCCTTTTCCCTTTCATTGAGCTCCTCGGTGATCACTAATATCTTCCTCTCCCATTCCTTCTCCCTTCTAGAGATTTCCTCCTCTCACTGTGACCTTACCTGTTCGGCCATCTTCCTCCTTGTTGACGCCCTCTCTGAGCCACCCATCTTCCCACTGAGTCCCTTGTGGATGTATTGAGGTGTCAGGAGAAGGGAGAAAGAAGAGGGTTAGGGAAGGGGGTGAGGGAGAAACGGAGAAAGGATAAGAATGGGGGTGAGGGAGAGAAAGATAGCTTAGAGGAATTGTAGAATAGGGTGGATAGAGGGAGAGAGAAAGAGAGCAAGAGGGAGAGGGAGAGAGAGAGGGAGGCAGAGAGGTAGGAAGAGAGATAGGTAGAGGGAGAGAGGGGGAGGTAGAGAGATGGAGGGAGGTAGAGAGATAGAGGAAGAGGGGGTGGGAGAGAGAGAGGGAGGGAGAGGGGGAGTGAGAGAGAGAGGTAGGGAGAGGGAGAGGGATAGGCAGAGGTGGGGAGAGGGATAGGGAGGGGAGATGGGGGAGAGGGAGGTATAGAGAGGGGGAGAGGGAGGTATAGAGGTATAGAGAGGGGGAGAGGGAGGTATAGAGAGGGGGAGAGGTAGGTATAGAGAGGGGGAGTGTTTGTGTGGGAGGGAGAAGGGGAGGGGGAGAGGGGGTATAGAGAGGAGAAGGGGTTGTGCATTTGAGGGAGAGGCGGGGGAGATAGGTTATCAGAAAGTTTGGACTACTCTGCTAAATATTAAGCTAGAATTTTGCTAGTACTAGAGAGGTATGGAGAGGGATAGGGAGAGGTAGGGAGAGAGAGAGGGAGGGATCAGGAGGGGGAGATGGGGGCGAGGGAGGTATAGAGGTATAGAGAGAGGGAGAGGGAGGTATAGAGGTATAGAGAGGGGGAGAGGGAGGTATAGAGGTATAGAGAGGGGAGAGGGAGGTATAGAGAGGGGGAGGGAGAGAGAGGGGGGAGGGTGTGTGTGTGAGGGAGAGGGAGGGAGAGGGGTAGAGGGAGGTATAGAGAGGTGGAGGGAGAGAGAGGGGGGAGGGTGTGTGTGTGAGGAAAGGGGAGGTATAGAGAGGGAGAGGGAGAGAGGGAGGGTGCACGTGTGAGGGAGAAAGGGAGGGAGAGAGTGGGGGAGATATGTTTCAGAAGTTTGGACTACTCTCCTAATATTAATCTAGGATTTTGCTAGTACTAGTTCTATAACCTGTTAGTGCTACTAAGAGTGTGTGCGTGTGTGTGAGCGTATGTGTGTGTGTGTGTGTGTGTGTGTGTGTGTGTGTGTGCGTGGGAGGATTACGGGGTATGGAGGGAAACGGTTAGTGGGTTACTGGTCAAGATGCTAGGCCTAACTGCGTGTGTGTGTGTGTACGTGTGTGTGTTGTGTGTGTACGTGTGTGTGTGTGTGTGCACCTGTCCTCACTGTGTGTGTGCGTGTGTTTGTTTACCTCAGACTCACCGCGCCTGCGCTCCTCCCACATCTATGAATTTTCTTCCTACCTTACTTAGCTACAAAAACTAAAAAGAATACTGCTTCCTATATAACTGATAAAAATATAATTGCTAATACAAGAACAGCTGAATGTCTACTACACCCCGACTATTTCAAGTGTGTGTGTGTGTGTGTGTGCGTCTTGGCACCTCTTCCACAGTGTCTACCTATTCTAAATCTAATTCTGTAATCCTACTAAGCACTCCTACTAAAAGTTGCTACTTATAAACTGGTAATAATATTGTTGCTACTACAGAACAATTTATAGGGACTACGTCTATATCCTGACTGCTTCAAGTGTATGTGTGTGTGGCATGCATACACGTGTGTACATTTGGTTGGTAGCCCTGCGCCCTGACTTGTCTTCCGACCTATAAACTGTACTTATAAGTTAGCTCCTCTGAGCAGGGATTTGTCCCACAGCTTCAGCAACTCAGGGCCAGAAACCTGCAAACCTGCAAACCACAACTAGGATTTTGTACATTACATTCGATGTCTGCTGTGTCTGTATTGTCGGTATTCTCCTGGCGTGACACCCTGCTGGGTATTGTACCTCTTCGCTTCTTTTCTATTGGGCTCACTTTATGCAATCACCGTATTGTTCACTGCTTGCCTTGCACTTATCTCCCTTACTTGGGTACCTCCAGTAGATATGCTCCCCACTGCATTATAGTTCACTACGATAAATTCTCGACTTCCTGCTGTGTGGCAACCACTGTTAGGCCTAACGCCGTCTCCCCTCGCTGGCACTTTCACTATTTACTGTGTCTTTTTCCTCTGAGATCACTCGTATTTCCCTGCTTTTTGGTTTTAAATGAGTATGACACTTTAGCCTATGCCCACGCCTGTTTGTTGTACTCGGATTCCCCCTAGGACCACCCAATTCGACCCAATTTAGCGGAGCTCAAAACGCGCGTGACTGCTGTGACTGTGACTGGTGTGTGTGTATGTGTGCAAACATTGTCTCCCTGGAAATAACTTCTCCTGTTTGCGAATTGTTGAGCATCTTAGGACGAGACTGGAGTCCATGACCAAAAGATCGTTGACGGATCCAGGATCTGGGATAATCTAATGGGCTCTGAAACTAGACCTGCACCCCCTCCTTCCCCAACAACTACAAACAGCCACACTGGGATGGCCCAATAGTGGAGAACATAGCCTCAACAATGCTTCAAAGTGTGTAGGGAAAGGATAGAGCCCGCCTCCTGGCGGTAAGACCTCCTCATGCAGGGACTTTCTGTTGGCTGTTCCCAACTCCAGCCTTGGCACACGCCTCGACCCACAGACCATCTGCATTGGTGTTGCCCTTCGACTTGCCGCCCCTATTCTCGCCGAACACAGGTGTATTTGTGGCAGTGAAGCAGCAGACCGATTCGGGTACCATGGTCTTGTGTGTCGTAAATCCGAGGGAAAGATTGCAAGACATGAAGAGGTTAATAACATTATCAAGAGGAGCCTCACAATAGCCGATGCCCAGCAGTAAGGGAGCCACCCAAACTATGCAGATCTGATGGCAGCCAAAAGCGTCCAGATGGTATCACCCTTCAAGCCTGGACAGATGGCAAGCATGTGGTGTGGGACTACACCAACTGCTTGCCGTCTGTCCAATACACCAGGGAGGAAGGAGGAGCAGCTGGCAGCTTCAGGGAGTCCCAAAAGTCAATAAAATACGGAGAACTTGCCCATCATTATATGTTTGTTCCCATAGGCTCGGAGACCCTTGGCTCATGAGGAAAGAGTGCATCTAAGTTCCTCAAGGAGCTGGGCAAAAGACTCAACAGGGTAACTAGGGATCCCAGGACAGCTAGTTTTCTGTTCGAGCGACTCAGCGCTGTTGTTCTTCTTTGCCCTTCCCTGATCTTCATGACCTTGCATTTGGTGGGGTTAAATTCAAAGGAATTAGTTGCTGGATCAGACTTATAGCCTGTCCAGGTCTCTTTGTAGTCCTGCCTGATCCTCATCCGATTGAATTCTCATTACTAACTTCACATCATCTGCAAACAGGGACACTTCTGAATGTATCCCTTCCGTCATGTCATTCACATATACAAAAAACAGCACAGGTTCTATGACTGACCCCTGTGGAACCCCGCTCGTCACAGGCGCCCACTCTGACACCTCGTCACGTACCATGACTAGTTGTTGACTCCCTGTCAGATATTCTCTGATCCATTGCAGTGCCTTTCTTGTTACGTGTGCCTGATCATCTAGCTATTGCATTAGCCTCTTTTGAGGAACTGTGTCGAAGGCCTTCTTGCAGTCCAAGAAAATCCAATCTATCTACCCCTCTCTCTCATGTCTTACTTTTGTTACTTTGTCATAAAACTTAAGTAGGTTTGTGACACAGGATTTTCCTTCCCTGAATCCGTGCTGGTTGTCATTTATAAGCTTGTGTCTTTCTAGGTGCTTCACCACTCTCCTCTTGATAATCTTCTCCATGACTTTGCATACTATACACGTCAGTGGCACAGGTCTGTAGTTTAATGCCTCATGTCTGTGTCCTTTCTTAAAAATTGGGACTACATTTGCCATCTTCCATACCTCAGGGAGTTGTCCAGTTTCGATGGATGTGTTGAAGATTTTTGTTAGTGGCACACAAAGCATCTCTACTCCCTCTCTAAGGACCCACGGAGAGATGTCCGGTCCCACCGCCTTTGAGGTATCAAGTTTACATAGCTTTTTCACCTCCTCGGTTGTGTATTTCATCCAGCACTTGCTGGTGGACCTCCCTATTCTGACTTCCTGGAGTCCTTCCTGTCTCCACTGTAAATACTTCTTTAAATCTCATGTTAAGCTCCTCACATACTTCTTGGTCGTTTCTTGTGAACTCCCCACCTTCCTTCCTCAGCCTGATTACCTGGTCCTTGACTGTTGTTTTCCTCCTGATGTGGCTATACAGCAGCTTCGGGTCAGGCTTGACTTTATAATAATAATATAATATAATCATAATATCTTTATTTGCTACAAGTACATGTACATGGTATACAGGCCTAGCTGACATCAATGACATACTACTATATAGAAAGCCGCTTGTTATGCTGAGCATTTCGGGCAAATTAGGTCAGTTTTGTCTCAGGATGAGACCCACACCAGTCGACTAACACCCAGGTACCCATTTTAAACTGATGGGTGAACAGGGACAGAGACAGCAGGTGTCTTATGGAAATACGTCCTTAATGTTTTCCACCCGTACCGGAGGAGATTCGAACCCCAGACCTCAGTGTGTGATTAGTGTGCTAACGATCGAGCTACGGGACACCCTATGCTATGTCATTTTCGTATTGTCGCTGGGCCTCCTTACTTTTCTGTGCATATTCGTTTCTGGCACTTCTGCTAATCTCTTTATTTTCCTGGGTCCTTTGTCTTCTGTACTTTTTCCATTCTCTAGTGCAATTACTTTTTCCCTCCCTACACTTTTGGGTGAACCAAAAACTCGTTCAGGTCTACCCATTATTTCTCTTGCCTTGGGAACAAACTTCTCCACTGCCTCCTTGCATTTTGTTGTCACGTAGTCCATCATTTATTTTACTGATTTTCCTGCCAATTCTCTTTCCTGCTGAAGGTCTTGCATGAAGTTCCTCATTCCTATGTAGTCCCTGCTTTTGTAGTTTGGCTTCTCCCGTCCTATTCTTGCTACCCTCACCACTTGTAGCTCAACAATGTATTCAAAGCACAGAACCACATGATCACTAGCACCAAGGGGCCTTTCATACGTGATATCCTCGATGTCCGAACTACTCAAGGTGAATACTAGGTCCAGTCTTGCTGGATCATCCTCACTTCTCTCTCTAGTAGTGTCTCTAACATGTTGATGCATGAGGTTTTCCAGTACCACATCCATCATCTTTGCTTTCCATGTTTTGGAACCCCCATGGGGCTCCAAGTTTTCTCAGTCAATCTTCTTGTAATTGAAATCATAAATAACTAGTAACTTTGCTCTACTTATGTGATGTCTTCTGGCCACCTCGGTTAGTATGTCTACCATAGCTCTGTTGCTCTCTTCGTATTCTTCTCTTGGCCTCCTATAGTTCTGTGGCTGGTTGTACATCACTTCAATTACCACCTTATGGGCCCCAGACTGGATTTTTCCTTCTGTGTGTGTGTGTGTGTGTGTGTGTACTCACCTATTTGTGGTTGCAGGTGTCGATTCATAGCTCCTGGCCCCGTGTGTGTGTGTGAATATATACTTTATATACAAATGTAGATGAGGGGAGTGGGGCGAGGGAAAGAGGGCAGAGGAATGGTGGGTGAGGGGAAACTGGGAGAGGGGGAGCTGTCACTAATGGAAAGAAAAAAATGTAACGGCAACAAATATTAGTAGCACAGACAGCACAAGAAACTGTTTAATGCGACTAACCAACAGGATAATATGTATGATAATCTATGTAACTGTATTTGTGTATACCTGAATAAACTTACTTACTTAATATAGATTAGAAGCCTCTTCATAAAAAGTACATACCTAGACTATGCTCCAGCAGCACCACTGCTTGTCCCACACATGTCTCCATCCCTATCCCAACACTCCTCCAACTCATAACAAATTCTGAGAGTGAATTTGTACTTAAAACCGATATTATCAACACCCTCACACTAGATCCATCAATTTCTCTCCTACCACCAGTACCCAGTCATCACCTCCATCACCATACTCATCATATCAACATCACAACCCGACCAGAGAGTAGCAGCATCAGGTGTAAGCCGGCGCTCAGCATATCCTAGTGCCCCTCAGAAATTGTCTCTCCTTGCGTGCGCTCCTTGATGTATAGACCTCTCTTTGTTGCCTTACCTAGTGTGCAGGATAAGGATGAGTAGGGAAGGGAGACACAGGGGAAGGGGAGGGGTTAAGAACGGAAGGGAGGATGGGAAGTTCACGAATAGTACCCACTAGGTACCAGTTCGTCCCTCCTCCCTATTATCTACATTGTATAGGGAGGAAGGAAGGGTGTAATTACCTTTCTTTGGTTGCATGAGTAGAGCTACTCGTAGTGTCTCTGTACCTTATTTTTTGTTTATAAGAAGAGAGGAACTCCACTGTGACCTTACTTATCTAAATTAGGCAGGCACACCTCTCACTCAGTTATTCTCAATCATTTGTTTATCGAACTTATTTTTAAAGCTATCCAGAGTATCTAAAAGTAGCCTCAACAACGATGTACTGACTTAAAGTATAATTATAAGATTTCTTGCCTACACTTCTAGACAACATCTGAATCACATTGTACTTCACCCACTGCTTCCTTCTGGAGCCCTGCAGGATGTAAAGGTGAAGGGCAGAGAAAGACACAACTTCCTGCTAGATCTCTGGAGGTTGTGAACTTATAGTACAGAGAAGTGAGGAAGTAAAGATCTAGTCCTTCCTTCTAGTCAGTCACTGCTGTCATGGGTCACGAAATCGTACTAAAACACGATTGCAAACAAACCACGGGACGGGTGGGGTTTGAATCCATGGTGAGTGAGTCGTAAAACTCCAGGCCAGCTGGCCGAGTGGCTTAAGCTTTTTTTCCAGTCACTGCTGACTTCACCGGCTTTTTTTCCAGTCACTGCTGACTTCACCGGCTATTTTACTGTCCCCCAAAAACGGGTCCTGAAATTTGCAAGAAATTAATCAAAGAAATATTTTTTGAAATTCATTTTACAAAATCTCCCACACAATTTAAGATTGTGTCTTCTTGCCCTTCTCCGTTGCTAGCTGCAGCAGAAGACAGCGTTGTGGAGGGGCCAGGGCAGGAGTTACCTGTGCAGGCGCGCACTTGCCCACCTTTATCCTCGCATGTGACTGCTGGTAAGATCCAGAGTGATGGGAGGACTGATAGTTTCCCAGGGTTCACGGTATACAGGGTCCGGAACGACTCCTTACTGAGATGTTGGAATTCTATTCTTAGATTCGCTAGTCGCCCATATGCTGCAGCAGTTATTTTGTTGATGTGCGCCTGAGGAGATGTGCTCAGTATTATACACACTCCAAGGTCTTTTTCCTTGAGTGAGCTTTGTAGTCTTTCGCCCCCAAGACTGTACTCTGTCTGTGGTCTTCTTTGCCCTTTCCCGATCTTCATGACTTTGCACTTGGTGGGGTTGAACTTCAGGAGCCAGTTGCTGCACCAGGCCTGCATCCTGTCCAGATCCCTCTGTAGTCCTGCCTTATCTTAGGATAAGGCAGACGATTAACTTCACATCGTCTGCAAACAGGGACACTTCTGAGTCCATTCCTTCCGTCATGTCATTCACATATACCAGGAACAGCACCGGTCCTAGGACTGATCCCTGTGGAACCCCGCTGGTCACAGGCGCCCACTTTGACATCTCATCACGTACCATGACTCGCTGTTGCCTTCCCATCAGGTATTCTCTGTTCCAATGCAGCGCCTTCCCTGTTATACCTGCGTGGTCCTCCAGCTTGTGCACTAGTCTCCTGTGTGGAACTCTCAAAAGCCTCTTACAGTCCAAGAAAACGCAATCTACCCACCCCCCCTCTCTCTCTCTCTTGTTTTACTGCTGTCATCTAGTAGGTTTGTAACACAGGATTTCTCGTCTCTGAAGTGCTGGTTGTCGTTCATAAGCTCATTCCTTTCTAGGTAGTCCACCACTCTTCTGATAATCTTCTCCATGACTTTACATAAAATGCATGTCAGTGACACTTGTCTGTAGCTTAATGCTGAGTGTCTGTCCCGTTTTTTTTTTAAATTATGACTACATTTGCTGTCTTCCATACCTCAGGTTGTCGCCCTGTTTCGATAGATGTGTTGAAGATTGTTGATAGCGCCTCTGTTCCCTCTCTCAGGACCCAAGAAGAGATCGCCTTTGAGATATCTAGTTCGCTTAGCAGCCTCTTCACCTCCTCGGTTTTATATATCGTATCCAGCACTTGTTGGTGTATCCTACCTCTCCGTCTTTCTGTAGTTTTTTCTGTCTCCACTGTGAACACTTACTGAATCTCATGATGAGCTCCTCACACACTTCAAGGTCGTTTCTTGTGATCTCTCCTCCTTCCTTCCTCAGCCTGATTATCTGGTCTTTGACTCTTGTCTTTTTCCTGATGTGACTGTACAACAGCTTCGAGTCAGACTTGGCTTTCGCTGTTGTCATTTTCGTACTGTCGTTGGGCCTCCCTCTTTACCTGACCATATTCATTTCTTGCTCTTCAACTACTCTCCTTGTTCTCCTGAGTCCTTTGCCTTCTATACTTCTTCCACTCTCTAGCGCATTTGATTTTAGCTTCTCTACACCTTTGGGTGAACCAAGGGCTCGTTCTGGCCTTCCCATTATGTCTGTTGCCCTTGGGTACAAACCTCTCCTCCGCTTCCTTGCATAGTGTTGTCACATATTCCTTCATCTTATTTACTGTTTTCCCTGCCAGTTCTCTGTCTCACTGGACCTCGTGCAGGAAATTTCTCATGCCTGTGTAGTCCCTTCTCTTGTAGCTTGGCTTCATTCTTCCTGCCCTTCCTGCTTCCCTCTCCATTTGTAACTCTACTATGAATTCAAAGCTTAGAACCACGTGATCACTCGCTCCGAGGGGCCTTTCATATGTGATGTCCTAAATATGTGCACAGCTCAAGGTGAATACTAGGTTCAGTCTTGCTGGTTCATCCTCTCCCCACTCTCTCTGGTAGTGTCTCTAATGTGTTGATGCATGAGGTTTTCTAGTGCCACCTCCAACATCCAAGTTTCTGGGCCCCCATGTGGCTTCAGGTTTTACATATCGATTTCTTTGTGACTAGAGTCACCCACAACCAGTAGCTGTGCCCTGCCCACATGGGCCCTTTTCGCCACTTCAGCCAGTGTATCAACCATCTCTGTTACTCTTATCATATTCTTGTCTTGGCCTCCTGCTGTTCTGTGGTGGGTTATACATCACTGCAATCACCACCTTGGGACCTCAAGTCTGATGTGTTCCTATTTTGTAGTCTCTTGCTTCTCCTCTGTCTCCTCTCTCCAACTCCTCAAAATCCCAGCAGTGCCACTCCACGCCCCTAGTTCCTCTGTCTTTCCTCATGATCTGATATCCAGTTGGAAAGATGAGAGCTTGGTGTGTGTGTGTGTGTGTGTGTGTGTGTGTGTGTGTGTGTGTGTGTGTGTGTGTGTGTGTGTGTGTGTGTGTGATGTGGTGTGTGTGTGTGTGTGTGTGTGTGTGTGTGTGTGTGTGTGTACTCACCTAGTTGTGGTTGCAGGGGTCGAGTCATAGCTCCTGGCCTCGCCTCTTCACTGGCCGCTACTGGGTCACTCTCCCTGCGCCATGAGCTTTATCATACCTCTTCTTAAAGCTATGTATGGAACCTGCCTCCACTACATCGCTTCCCAAACTATTCAACTTCTAACTGTGTCCCCTTGTTGCTGTGTCCCATCTCTGGAACATTCTGTCTCTGTCCACCTTGTCAATTCCTCTCAGTATCTTATATGTCGTTATCATGTCCCCCCTATCTCTCCTGTCCTCGAGTGTGTATGTGTGTGTTTGTTAATTAGTTACTAGCTGTCAAAGCCACTTGTCGATAGATACTCGGCCTGGTGTGTATTGTGTGCGTATTTGTGGAGGGTGGGGGGGGGGGGGGTTCGTTTTTGTTTGTGTGTGGGGTACTTTAATGAAGAGAAGAAAAGAGAGAAGGAAAAAGAGTTAGGGAAGTGTTACTAGGTAAGAGAGGATGGAGGGATAGAGATAGTACCTTGGGAGTTAGAGTTTGATTCTTGCCTATCTCACGCTGCTTGGATAGGATCAATTATGGAGGAGAGGAAGATAACTTTAATCGGATTATTATCCCAGAAGGCTAGTAATTCAAGATATCTCAAGAAAGCCAACTAATGTGACTTATTTCTACCGAGTTCTTTAATCTTCTCTAACGATGCAGCCATAAAACATCCATTTAAACAAGTTCTAGAAAATGAGAATTAATTTGAAAAATATTTTTTGAATATTATAAGTTTATTTTTTTAAATTGTTTGTAGATTAAAGTAAGTAATGGACGTTGGTCGACTTCTGGCCAGTGGATGCCATTTCTACGGATTTATTATAGAGTATATAAGGAAGAAGTGTTATAACAGACATTATTATTATCCGATGGGAAAAGCTGCCGTGTGAGTGGGACGGTAAAACACTTGCCAGACGTCTGTAAAACGTGACAAGTGTTTGTTACCACTGTGACTAACAGTGGAAATCTTACTTGTTTTACCATGTTGAGTGGGTGAACATAGGGGAAATTTATGCGTTTTTAGAGATAAACATATCTTTATTAGTTTATAATAATTACGCACTGAATATTAAATGATTAAGCATTTTGGTGACTTTGAATAAAGTGAGGTTTTATATATATAATTGGTAAATTGACAAGTCAGGCTCTGACGATCCCTGAAGTACACATGCAAAGGTAAACTGTTGTGATGCTTCGTGAGGAGCAGAGACTTGTAGCTGCAACCATGGGAGGTAACCGAGCGGATGGTCACAATAAGAAAGATCTTGATGACCATTGCAGACAGGTGAGAGATCTTCCTGAGAAGGCAATTTTTTTCCAGTGGGCGAAGCAACTCATGAGCACTTTACATCAGGAACTGAGCGAAGAGAATTATCATGAAGCAGTAACATGGATGAGGCAAGAGCAAGTTGAAGGTGATCTGGACGAACTTGTGAAGGAATTGTATAAATGTATGTGGAATATATGTTGGAACTAAATTTTGACATAAACCAAAATCTGCTCCATAGATGGTATAATAAACATTCTTGGAAGTACCACATAAGGAGACCCGAGTCACAAGACGAGAGGTACAAGGAGGAGGGAAGGAAGATAAGTTTCGCTCAAATCAGATCTTCACATAACTCCAGGTATAAAGTATGGGTATATTTTCAGATGTTACACATGAGAGTAAGTTTGGGAGTTTCGTGCCTCAGCAGTCAACACATGCAGTGTTTCCATATCCTTCGAAGAAATTGATGATATTTATATATAAATTGCTTATCAACATAGGAGTCACAGGTCTAATTTACAGATGGAACTATATTAGCTGTTTCCTGAGTAACAGTCAACACGTACAGTGTTTGGATGTCCTCGGTCTTATGAGGGATAAAATGTAAGTATACTAGAGTAAAAAAATTATATACAAATAGTGTATCCTCTTGGGACTCTCAGGTTCGGGTCGAGTCTATGTCAGGGAGACTCCATCAAAGTTTATATATCATCTGCTTACTTTTGTTTGCATAATCAGGTTTAAAATGAGAAGAAACTGGATATAATTCCAATACAGTTCTTAATATAAATATATTGTACATCAGTTTCTTTGTTAAACAAAGTATATGGGTAGAGTGTGGTCTCTCTCCCTTTCCTTAGTGCTATCATCATTGAACACGAGGGAAACCTATATTTCAAGATTTGTTTACATAAAATTAATAATATGAATTAAATAGTTTGTATTTACAAAAGAAATACTGGAGTGAAATAGAAAGGGAGGAGGCCCAGTCACAAGCCTTCAACCTAACACTACAGCAGTGACGACTGCCTCAACACTTTTAACGTTATTTTGATAAAAAAAAATTCATATGATTTTTGAGTGGTTTGCACGCATACGACAGGATACAATATTCTATAATAATCCTGCCCAGTCATATACAATATACTGTACACTGAATATCCTGGAAATGATGGAAAATGTACAGAGGAATTTCACTGCTCATATTCACCCAATCTAGCATCTGACGTACTGGGAACGTTCGAAGTACCTTCAACCGTATTCCTTGGAACGTAGGAGAGAAAGGTACATAAAATATACGTCTGGAAAATCCTAGAAAGATTGGTTCCAAACTTGAAGGCTGAAATCACTCCATATGACAACAAAAGACTTGGCAAACGGTGAAGAATACCTCCACTAAAAAGCAGGACCACGACGAGTACACTTAGGGAGAACTCGACGAGTGTCAGAGGTCTCCGACTCTTCCACGCCCTCCCTCCATGCATACGGGGAATTGATAAATTAGACACATATGCAACACTTGGGTATCTTTATTGAGGAAACGTTTCGCCACACAGTGGCTTCATCAGTCCAATACAAAGTAGAAAGTTGTAAAGAGAGGAGGAGTTTGAGGTAATCAGTCCCTCGGCCTGGAGTCGATGTGTTCAGTCCATCAATCTTGTAGTAAGTACAGCATAGGGCCAAGAGAAATTGCTTATATACTGTAGACAGGTGAGGCGAAGCAGGAGGAGGCGGGGTCATAGTGGTACCATCCTGTGCTGTACTTACTACAAGATTGATGGACTGAACACATCGACTCCAGCCCGAGGGACTGATTACCTCAAACTACTCTCTTTACAACTTTCAACTTTGTATTGGACTGATGAAGCCACTTTGTGGCGAAACGTTTCCTCAATAAAGATACCCAAGTGTTGCATATGTGTCTAATTTATCAACTTGTCGGTTCTCTGAACCATTCATCTACACACGGGGAATTACCAAGAAGTTCCTCACAGCAGTGTCTGGTCAGCCAGGCTGTGGTTTGTACGTTGAACTGCGTGAGGCCAGCACTAACAGCCTGGTTAATCAGACTTTATCCTCAAGGAGGTCCGGTCTGGGACCGAGTCGCGGGGGTACTGACCCTCAGAAACATCCGGCTTCCTCCAGGTACGTTGAAGAAAACAAAATATCCCAGTTTCGGTGAATGCCACATAATATGAATTATCCTTTGAATTCAGGAGATTTTAGATATGAAAAAATTACCTAACATGATTTTGTAAAAGTGAAAGGTATTAAATGGGTGAGATATCAAGAATTCTTTGCAGCGTGATGTTCTTTTTATAATGATTCTTTCTCTGAAGTACTGTATACAAATTTCCTTGGCTAGGGAGTGTCCACTCGTCACACCAGAAGGCAGAGACAATAACAAAGATGGTGCGAAGTGAAACAAGGAGAGGCTAAATTTGTTCCTAAGACCAAAATGCATCTTGTGATGTGATGTGAAACTAACAGTGCAGTGAAACTGTAGACGGGACTGTGGTCAAGTGAAGGGCGCAGCCTCTCTCCCTCCTTTCTTTTCTATCTTCTGAACTGTCTTTTTTTTTTTACACAGGATTTGACAACGTTAGGTCTCTCTCTCTCTCTCTCTCTCTCTCTCTCTCTCTCTCTCTCTCTCTCTCTACTTTTCTTACACACGGTTTTAAAAGGCTAGGTTAAGGATTCCTAACTTTATTTACAAGCTATGAGCTGTTACCCACATCATCTTATTTGAAAGGTCTCTCGGTCTCTCTCTCTCTCTCTCTCTCTCTCTCTCTCTCTCTCTCTCTCTCTCTCTCTCTCTCTCTCTCTCTCTCTCTCTCTCTGATATTACCTTCTACCTTTATACCTTTGATATACCTTTGAAGAGTTTCGAGAGTATCTACTCTCTGAGCCCGGCCATGGGCCAGGCTCGTCTGGTGCTTGCCTGGTCAACCAGGCTGTTGCTGCTGGAGGCCCGCTGCCCCACATATCCATCACAGCCTGGTTGATCTGGCACCTGGTGAAGATATTTGTCCAGTTTCCTCTTGAAGGCTTCTACACTGGTTCCAGCCGTGTTTCGGATATCTTCTGGTAAGATGTTGAATAGTCTGGGACCCCGGATGTTAATACAGTGCTCCCGTATTGTCCCCACCGCACCCCTGCTCCTCACTGGGTTTATTTTACACTTTCTCCCATATCTCTCACTCCAGTATGTTGTTATGGCAGTGTGCAGATTTGGGACCAGGCCCTCAAGTACTTTCCATGTATATATTATCATGTATCTCTCTCTCCTCCGCTCCAATGAGTACATGTTCAAGACTTGAAGGCGTTCCCAATATAGGATTTGTTTATATGCATCCGAAAGACATTTTAAGATGCTCTTACTTTTATTAAAGCAACGTGTGTAATAGGTATAACGCCCCTATACAGTAATGTTTATGACTGAAATATATATACATAACATCATCGATATTTTGTCATGTTTCGTGATATGTATAGTCGTGTCATGTATGGTGATATGTATGGTGATATGTATCGTCGTGTCATGTTTGGTAATATGTATCGTCGTGTCATGTATGGTGATATGTATCGTCGTGTCATATATGGTAATATGTATCGTCGTGTCATGTATGGTGATATGTATCGTCGTGTCATGATGTCTTTAAATATTTATTACTCGTTTATTCACGTTTTGCAAAAAAAAAAAAAAATCCTTTACAACTGTGACTGAGTGAACATGACCATGTTGTTACAAAACATGAGTTATCATGTCTTTCTTCAAGTTGACATGACATAACCTAGCCTCTTCACCCTATTATATTTACTCTTCACCTCACTCTCTCTCTCTCTCTCGCTCTCTATAACTTAGTCTACATCTCTCATTCCTCACTTCCATAATTTATACCTCTCTCCCTCTGCCCTGGAGATGGAGGTTCATCTCCACCACTTCGCCGGAGAGATGAAGGCACTACATCAGCACTTCGCGGGAGAGATGAAGGCAATATATCAGCACTTCGCGGGAGAGATGAAGGCAATATATCAGCACTTCGCGGGAGAGATGAAGGCACTATATCAGCACTTCGCGGGAGAGATGAAGGCACTACATCAGCACTTCGCGGGAGAGATGAAGGCACTATATCAGCACTTCGCGAGAGAGATGAAGGCAATATATCAGCACTTCGCGGGAGAGATGAAGGCACTACATCAGCACTTCGCGGGAGAGATGAAGGCAATATATCAGCACTTCGCGGGAGAGATGAAGGCAATATATCAGCACTTCGCGGGAGAGATGAAGGCAATATATCAGCACTTCGCGGGAGAGATGAAGGCAATATATCAGCACTTCGCGGGAGAGATGAAGGCACTACATCAGCACTTCGCGGGAGAGATGAAGGCAATATATCAGCACTTCGCGGGAGAGATGAAGGCAATATATCAGCACTTCGCGGGAGAGATGAAGGCAATATATCAGCACTTCGCGGGAGAGATGAAGGCAATATATCAGCACTTCGCGGGACAGATGAAGGCACTACATCAGCACTTCGAGGGAGAGATGAAGGCACTATATCAGCACTTCGCGGGAGAGATGAAGGCAATATATCAGCACTTCGCGGGAGAGATGAAGGCACTACATCAGCACTTCGCGGGAGAGATGAAGGCAATACATCAGCACTTCGCGGGAGAGATGAAGGCAATACATCAGCACTTCGCGGGAGAGATGAGCAGACGTGAAATTTCCACTTTGCTTGAATCCCTATGTGTTAATTCACTGGGGACTCACGGTTGATTGCGTGAGCACAAAGAAACGTAAGAATTGCGCTGTGAATAGAGATTGCGCGAGCGCAAAGGAACGCGAGAGGTGCCCTGTGTATAGATGTGTGTAATGTAGTCGCGTCGTTCTGACCCTAGCCACACCCCCCCCAGCTACCATCAACTCCCTCCCTCTAACCTGTCCACGCCCGCCCACGCTCTGCCCACGCATGCCCACGCACACCCACGCTCTGCCCACGCATGCCCACGCACACCCACGCTCTGCCCACGCACACCCACGCTGTATCTTCTCAGGTGGACTGCTCACGCTGTTCGTGCGAGCGCACATTATGGATGCGTTACACAGGCTGACCCTACCCACGGTACTTCCTAACTGACTGTGAGGAGTAAGCTGTGAGGAAGTGTAAGCTGTGAGGAAGTGTAAGCTGTGAGGAAGTGTAAGCTGTGAGGAAGTGTAAGCTGTGAGGAAGTGTAAGCTGTGAGGAGGTAGTAAGCTGTGAGGAAGTGTATGCTGTGAGGAGGTAGTAAGCTGTGAGGAAGTGTAAGCTGTGAGGAAGTGTAAGCTGTGAGGAAGTGTAAGCTGTGAGGAGGTAGTAAGCTGTGAGGAAGTGTAAGCTGTGAGGAGGTAGTAAGCTGTGAGGAAGTGTAAGCTGTGAGGAAGTGTAAGCTGTGAGGAAGTGTAAGCTGTGAGGAGGTAGTAAGCTGTGAGGAAGTGTAAGCTGTGAGGAGGTAGTAAGCTGTGAGGAGGTGTAAGCTGTGAGGAAGTGTAAGCTGTGAGGAAGTAGTAAGCTGTGAGGAAGTAGTAAGCTGTGAGGAAGTAGTAAGCTGTGAGGAGGTAGTAAGCTGTGAGGAGGTAGTAAGCTGTGAGGAAGTGTAAGCTGTGAGGAAGTAGTAAGCTGTGAGGAGGTAGTAAGCTGTGAGGAAGTGTAAGCTGTGAGGAGTTAGTAAGCTGTGAGGAAGTGTAAGCTGTGAGGAGGTAGTAAGCTGTGAGGAAGTGTAAGCTGTGAGGAGGTAGTAAGCTGTGAGGAAGTGGTAAACTGTGAGGAGGTAGTAAGCTGTGAGGAAGTAGTAAGCTGTGAGGAAGTAGTAAGCTGTGAGGAGGTAGTAAGCTGTGAGGAAGTGTAAGCTGTGAGGAGGTAGTAAGCTGTGAGGAGGTAGTAAGCTGTGAGGAAGTAGTAAGCTGTGAGGAGGTAGTAAGCTGTGAGGAGGTAGTAAGCTGTGAGGAAGTAGTAAGCTGTGAGGAGGTAGTAAGCTGTGAGGAGGTAGTAAGCTGTGAGGAGGTAGTAAGCTGTGAGGAGGTAGTAAGCTGTGAGGAAGTGTAAGCTGTAAGGAGGTAGTAAGCTGTGAGGAGGTAGTAAGCTGTGAGGAGGTAGTAAGCTGTGAGGAGGTAGTAAGCTGTGAGGAGGTAGTAAGCTGTGAGGAAGTAGTAAGCTGTGAGGAAGTGTAAGCTGTGAGGAAGTGTAAGCTGTGAGGAGGTATTAAGCTGTGAGAAAGTGTAAGCTGTGAGGAAGTGTAAGCTGTGATGAGGTAGTAAGCTGTGAGGAAGTGGTAAGCTGTGAGGAAGTGGTAAGCTGTGAGGAAGTGGTAAGCTGTGAGGAGGTAGTAAGCTGTGAGGAAGTGGTAAGCTGTGAGGAAGTGTAAGCTGTGAGGAGGTAGTAAGCTGTGAGGAAGTGGTAAGCTGTGAGGAGGTAGTAAGCTGTGAGGAGGTAGTAAGCTGTGAAGTGAAAGGGTGTGAGGATGGTAAGCTGTGAGGAAGTGGTAAGCTGTGAGGAAGTGGTAAGCGTGAGGAAGTAGTAAGCTGTGAGGAAGTGGTAAGCTGTGAGGGAAGTGGTAAGCTGTGAGGAAGTGGTAAGCTGTTGAGGAGGTAGTAAGCTGAGGAGGTAGTAAGCTGTGAGGAAGTAGTAAGCTGTGAGGAGTAGTAAGCGCTGAGGAAGTGGTAAGCTGTGAGGAAGTGTAAGCTGTGAGGAGGTAGTAAGCTGAGGAAGTGTAAGCTGTGAGGAAGTGGTAAGCTGTGAGGAGGTAGTAAGCTGTGAGGAAGTGGTAAGCTGTGAGGAAGTAGTAAGCTGTGAGGAGGTAGTAAGCTGTGAGGAGGTAGTAAGCTGTGAGGAAGTGGTAAGCTGTGAGGAGGTAGTAAGCTGTGAGGAAGTGGTAAGCTGTGAGGAGGTAGTAAGCTGAGAGGGTAGTAAGCTGTGAGAAGTGGTAAGCTGTGAGGAGGTAGTAAGCTGTGAGGAGGCAGTAAGCTGTGAGGAAGTGTAAGCTGTGAGGGGAGTAAGCTGTGAGGAAGTGGTAAGCTTGAGGAGGTAGTAAGCTGTGAGGAGGTAGTAAGCTGTGAGGAGGTAGTAAGCTGTGAGGAAGTGGTAAGCTGTGAGGATGTAGTAAGCTGTGAGGAAGTGGTAAGCTGTGAGGAGGTAGTAAGCTGTGAGGAAGTGGTAAGCTGTGGGAGGTAGTAAGCTGTAGGAGGTAGAAGCTGTGAGAAGTAGTAAGCTGTGAGGAGGTGTTAAGCTGTGAGGAGGTAGTAAGCTGAGGAAGTGGTAAGCTGTGAGGATGTAGTAAGCTGAGAGGAGGTAGTAAGCTGTGAGGAGGATGGCCCTTTAGGAATAACTTGAGGGGGGTAAACTGTGAGGAAGTGTAGCTGTGAGGAGGTAGTAATGTGAGGTGTAGCTTGAGGAGGTAAAGCTGGGAAGTGAAGCTCGAGGAATGTGCTGTGGGGAAATGTAAGCTGTGGGGGGAGGTAGTAAGCTGTGAGGGGGGATGAATAAATCTTTTACTCACCTTTAAGAAAAATGTTTAGATGCGCAACTATACAAATACAAAATAAATATTATAATGTTTAACCAAAAAAAGGTAACGGCCTCCTTGAATTTAGAACAAGGAAAGATTGCAAATGTTAACTATTAAACACGAACAATACACAGTGCAGAGGGAGCAGTCAATTTCTCCCTGGGTTGCACCCACTGGTAGGCTACCTGGAGTGCCAAGGTGACAGAGACGAGCTCAAGGGGAAAGTGTGTTAATGAGTGTGTGGGCGGAGAGTGCGTGCGTGGCTGCCAGTGATGGCAGACCGGGAAGAGGTGCATTAATAGGAGCAGATAACTTAAAAACTTTTGTTCTATTACGATGTTATCAGTAAGAAATAGAAAAGAACTGTAATTTCTAAAAAAAATTAAAGTCCCTCTACTTTCCCTTCTCTCTCTCTCTCTCTCTCTCTCTATATATATATATATATATATATATATATATATATATATATATATATATATATATCTCCTCTGTCTGTCTGTCTGTCTCTGTCTGTCTGTCTGTCTGTCTGTCTGTCTGTCTCTCTCTCTCTCTCTCTCTCTCTCTCTCTCTCTCTCTCTCTCTCTCTCTCTCTCTCTCTCTCTCTCTTACCCCACGGAGTATTCTGACCGCAAGAAAATACGATATATTTGGGGAGAAATGAGGCCGGGGACCAGGCGCAAGTGGCGTTCCTCAGGGGTCGATGTTGACCAACTTGTTGATCACAATCTACATAACGACCTGGATAAAGGAATACCTACATAATAAAGTTTCTTAAATAAATAAAAATTGACAGACGCATAAATTTTAGGCGTGGATAAATGTAAAGTCATAATCCAAGACAAGCCAGTAAATTTAGTGCTGCATCTCTACACTAAATAAAGTTAATCAAGATGGATGCTTAGAAAAATACCTTGGGAATACTGATGAGTAGGAATCATAAGCCAAGGCAGAATTTCACGAGTGTTCGCGTTAAGGCTGACTGCTTGACTTTATTCCAAAGTGTAAATAAACATTCCCATATTTATTTGAAACTATTATACATCAGTCGGTAATACGTCATTTGGATTAAGTAACGTAGTGTTGGTTTCCTTATAAGAAAATGGACCTAAAGTGATGAAAAACACAGAGAGGTATAGTAACTTAGCCATGTGTCAGGAAATCTTTCTTGCGTAGCCATGTGTCAGGAAATCTTTCTTGCGTAGCCATGTGTCAGGAAATCTTTCTTGCGTAGCCATGTGTCAGGAAATCTTTCTTGTGTATCCATGTGTCAGGAAATCTTTCCTGCGTAGCCATGTGTCAGGAAATCTTTCCTGCGTAGCCATGTGTCAGGAAATCTTTCTTGCGTAGCCATGTGTCAGGAAATCTTTCTTGCGTAGCCATGTGTCAGGAAATCTTTCTTGCGTAGCCATGTGTCAGGAAATCTTTCTTGCGTAGCCATGTGTCAGGAAATCTTTCTTGCGTAGCCATGTGTCAGGAAATCTTTCTTGCAAAGATATAGTGGCAGAACTAAACCTACACTCTCGAAAAAAATGTAGAATAAGGGATTCTATTATTAAAGTACAACAAACGAAGATAAGTATAAATAAAAAGATATAAATATACAGAGAGGATAAGGCTCTCAAAGCCAGACGAGAATCAAGCTAGTAGAAGCCAGCAAAGATGCAGAAATAACATTTATGCAGGGACTGAGGGAAACCGGTTAGCCGGACTTGTGTTCGGGAGGTTAATGCAAAAGCTAGAGGATCAGGCACACGTAACAGGAAAGGCACTGCAATGGATCAGAGAATATCTGACAGGGAGGCAACAACGAGTCATGGTACGTGACGAGGTGTCAGAGTGGGCACCTGTGACGAGTGGGGTTCCACAAGGGTCAGTCCTAGGACCTGTACTGTTTTTGGTATATGTGAATGACATAACGGAAGGGATAGACTCAGAAGTGTCCCTGTTTGCAGATGATGTGAAGTTAATGAGAAGAATTAAATCAGTCGAGGATCAGGCAGGACTACAAAGAGACCTGGACAGGCTACAAGTTTGGTCCAGTAACTGGCTCCTTGAATTTAACCCTGCCAAATGTAAAGTCATGAAGATCGGGGAAGGGCAAAGAAGACCGCAGCCAGAGTATAGTCTAGGTGGCCAAAGACTGCAAACCTCACTCAAGAAAAAAGATCTTGGGGTGAACTGAAAGGAATTATACAGTAACTGAGCAAGAAGCCTTAGCAATAGTGTGGTCTTTAAAACACTTCCGAGACATAATTTATCAGTACCCCGTCCATGTCTTGACAGATCATGCACCTCTAATACCATTATTCCAGAATAAACAACTTACTTGAAGACTAGCCAGATGGTCTTTAACTATCCAAGAGTTCAACCCTACCTTTGAACATTTACCTGGCAAGTCAAATGTAGTTGCAGATGCTTTATCGCATCATGTTAGCGTAGTAACCGCTGATCCTCCGTTTAGTGTTGTGGATGTAAAGAATGCTCAAAGAACAGATCCCATGTGGTCTGGTGTGATTCGATTCCTGCTCCAGGAAGATCTTATTTTTACTGTGAAGCCGCCAGCACCCATCAGTGACTTTGTTATGAACCAAGAATTACTGTATCGCGTAACCGAGCTGGGAACACCTAGTAGACAGGGATACCAGTTAGTAATTTCTCAGTCACTAGTAAAAGTAGCTTTACAGCTAATTCACGATGCACCAGGTGTTGCACACCCTGGTATGGATCATTCGATTAAACAAGCCAGATTGAAGTACTTTTGGCCTCGTATAGCAACTGATATTACCGAGTATGTTAAGAAGTGTAATGTTTGTATGAAACAAAAGGGTAATATCAATGGTCCCAGTCCTATCCAAATGTATCCCACTACCAGTGAGCCATGGGAAAGAGTTGCAATTGATCTGCTAACTAACTTTCAATGTACGATGCAAGGCAATAAACATCTGTGTGTGATGGTCGATCATTTCACCAGATGTTGTGAGTTAGTTCCTATTCCAGACAAGACTGCCGAGACAGTAGCTAAAGCATTTAAGGAACGTATAATCTGTAGACATACCACCCCTAAATCCTTAGTGTCTGATAATGGAGGTGAGTTTTGCAACGAGATTCTAGAAAACCTATGTGCCTTGTATAAGATTACTAAATCAACAATTGTTCCCCACCATCCTGCCAGCAATTATTTAGCAGAAAGAACTAATAAAAAAGTACTCGATGTCTTGAGAGCCACTGTCAATCCCAATAGTTCAACCTGGGATGAAGTTATACCCGATGTTCAATGTGCTATAAATTCTGCTTTCAATGCTTCTATAGGTGATACATCACATTACGCCTTGTATGGTGTTGACAAGCGTTTGCCTTATGAGTTGTTATATTCCAATCCAAAACCGTCGTATAAACCTGATGATTTCATAGCAACTCGTACCAGCCAAGCTCAGAGTGTTTTCAGAAGAATCCGTGAAAAGCTTCATAAATCAACAATAGAATTTACTAGAGTAACTAATTCTCGAGCTAAACCAACTAAAATTAAAGTAGGGTCGAGAGTAATGATTATTAATTTTAATAAAAAATTCTGCAATGCCTAAATTAGACCAAAAGTTTGTTGGCCCGTATCGAGTAGTTGAATATATCAATGGCAATAAGTATAAAGTTAGAGAACTTAATACGGGTAAGTGTAAAGAATCGCATTTGGATCATATGATGTTAGTATGTGACGAAGACGAAGCCCATGACAACCAGACTGTTGTGACTGACAATGATAATCCGTCTGACCCTGTACTCACCTAATTGTACTCACCTAATTGTGGTTGCAGGGGTCGAGACTCAGCTCCTGGCCCCGCCTCTTCGCTGTCCGCTACTGGGTCTCTGCTCTCCCTGCTCCATGAGCTCTATCATACCTTGTCTTAAAACTATGTATGGTTCCTGCCTCCACTATATCTTTCTCTAGACTATTCCACTTCCTGACTACTCTGTGGCTGAAGAAATGCTTCCTAACATCCCTTTGACTCATCTGAGTCTTCAGCTTCCAGTTGTGTCCCCTTGTTTCTGTGTTCCCTCTCTGGAACATCCTGTCCCTGTCTACCTTGTCGATTCCCGCAGTATTTTGTATGTCGTTATCATGTCTCCTCTGACCCTTCTTTCCTCCAGTGTTGTTAGTCCTATTTCCTCAACCTTTCTTCATAGGACAGACCCTGAGTTGTGGAACTAGCCTTGTCGCAAACCTTTGCACTTTCTCTAGTTTCTTTACGTGCTTGACCAGGTGTGGGTTCCAGACTGGTGCTGCATATTCTAGTATGGGCCTGACGTACACGGTGTACAGTGTCTTGAACGATTCCTTGTTTAGGTAACGGAACGCTAATCTTAGGTTTGCCAGTCGCCCATATGCTGCCGCAGTTATCTGGTTGATGTGTGCCTCCGGAGACGTACTTGGCGTTATACTCACCCCAAGGTCTTTCTCCTTTGCCGAGGTTTGTAGCCCTTGTCCACCTAGCCTGTACTCTGTCAGCGGTCTTCTTTGTCCTTCTCCGATCTTCATGACTTTGCATTTGGTGGGATTGAATTCGAGAAGCCAGTTGCTAGACCAGATGTCAAGCTTGTCCAGGTCTGTTTGAAGTCCTGCTTGGTCCTCTTCCGATGTGATTCTCCTCATTAATTTCACATCATCTGCGAACAGAGACACTTCTGAGTCTATCCTATTCTAGTAGTGAGCCAGAGGAACAACCTGATTGTTGAAATCCCCAAGTATCATTTGTTGAAACCAGTGTAGATCCTCCTCAATCAGAAGTTGAGTTACCTATTGTAACAGAGTTTGATCCACCCAGAGATGATAATCATTCTGCATATGTAAATCTTACCCTAGCAGAGTTGGGGTTAAATGTAAATAGACTGTATAATTAGATGATTGAGTTAAGAGAAATTGTCGACTGTGTGTTTTGTTATTAAGTGTTCAATATCTAGAATTTTTTTGTGTGTGTGTTCATGTTCCCTCCGAGTTCTGAGTTTTAACAGTTGACCGTGCTAGCCGAGTCTCTCTTTTCTGTTAAGACTTCTTCCTTGTAAATATATTTATTCTTCCTCAGAACCCGCTGAGTGCATGAATACAGATTGATCGATCAAATTTGCAAATTGTAATTGTAATACATTATAATCCATTATATCTAGATCCTTTTAAATTCTCTTAAGTACCATTAACTCAAGAAGTGCGATAGTAAGATTAATCTTGATTAGTTCTAAGTTATAATGTGTTTGCTATTGTATAGATTCACCCAGTGCCACCTGTCTGTTCAGCTGTAGAGTTGTCTAGTATGCCGAGACGTCATACGTAACATGGCCGAGCTGTCGTGTCAGTAAATATGTATACACTTGTGTAGTGTATCTCTGTATAGTAACTCCAGACTAGGGATGTATCGGATGTGAAAAAGTTAGATATCCGGTATGCGGATGTGTATACGGATGTCTTACTTGCTTATTTTCCGGATGTGGATGCGGATGCGGATGCGGATATCTGCTTACAGTAAAATACGGATGCGGATATCTGCTTACAGTAAAATGCGGATGCGGATGCGGATTACGGATGTCACATCTTGACATCCGGGCGGATGCGGATGCGGATTTTGCAGGACAGTCATAAAACACCTGATTTTTGTTTTTTTACCACATGGCAAATACTTTCATTACATAATACTTTTAATACATAATACTTTTATTACATAATCAATTGACATTTGCTTAATACTTAAAGTTTATGATTGGAAGGTTTTTCTTCAAGAATAACAGTTTCTCTGCATTTTCTGCCAGAAGTCGTTTTCGTTTGTTGGGCTTTATCAAGTCACAAACACATCTCATATCTGTTTGTGACTGAGATCTGTTTGTCACAAACAGATCTCAGTCCAATACAAAGGAGAATGGGTTTGATTGGTGTCGTGGGTGCTGGAGTGAATTCTTGGGTAGCTTTGGGTAGTGGTGATTTTGATAACGACCTGCCTTGCATGGGCCAGTAGGCCTTCTGCAGTGTTCCTCCATAAGAACATAAGAAAGGAGGAACACTGCAGCAGGCCTGTTGGCCCATACTATTAAGTAAGTCCTTCACAATCCGTCCCACTAACAATATTTTCCCACTCAAATCCAACCCCTCTCACTCGTGTGTTTATCCAACCTAATATGTTTATCAAACGCTATTTACATCCCTATATTAATTCCTGTTTTCCATTTATACACCTCTACAGTGTTACTGTGTGTGTGTCTCTCACACATATGCAGATGAATGGTTCAGAGAACCGACATGTTGATAAATTAGAAACAGATGCAACACTTGGGTATCTTTATTGAGGAAACGTTTCGCCACACAGTGGCGTCATCAGTCCAATACAAAGGAGAATGATGTAATCAGTCCCTTAGCCTTGACTCAATGTTGTCAGTCCATCAATCTTGATAATAATACAACATATGTGTGAAGAAGTGACTTATATACCGTAGGCAGGAGAGGTGCACCAGTAGTAGCAGGTGTCACATTTGACCAATGTGGAAGTAGGTGGTGGCCAAGGGTTAGGCAAGTGAAGAATTCCCTGTATTAAGATACCAAGATGTTGCTGTGTCAGACAGCAACTCCAGGCTGTGGGACTGATTACCTCAAACTCCTGTTCTTCACGATTCTCCTTTGTATGGACTGATGAAGCCACTGTGTGGTGAAACGTTTCCTCAATAAAAATATAGGGTTATTGAAGCTAGCACCTTGGGTAGTTTTAAATTTAGGTTGGATAAATTCATGAGTGAGAGGGATTGGTTTTGAGTGGGACTCGCACATGAGTAAATAGAATTATCAAAGCTTATTTCTTGGATAGAATTGAAAATTTGGTTGGGCAGCATACATAAGGGGGATTACCAACAAACCCCTGGCTGTCTTCAAGCAGGCACTGAACAGGCACCTAAAGTCGGTACCTGACCAGCCAGGCTGTGGTTCGTACGTTGGACTGCGTGCGGCCAGCAGTAACAGCCTAGTTGATCAGGCTCTGGTCCAACATGAGGCCTGGTCACAGACCGGGCCGCAGGGGCGTTGACCCCTGGAATTCTCTCCAGGTAAACTCCAGGTTAGTGGGGTGGATTGTGAAGGACCTGCCTAGTATGGGCCAAGAGGCCTGCTGCAGTGTTCCTCCTTTCTTATGTTCTTATGTCTCTCTCTCTCTCTCTCTCTCTCTCTCTCTCTCTCTCTCTCTCTCTCTCTCTCTCTCTCTGCACAGGTCATTAAGTTATAATATTTGAAGCTGCAATGTTAATTTGTAAATCATAAGAACAAGTTTGTGGGAAACAAACATGCAAGCTCTGTAATTTAGGTTATAATATCCGCCACATCCGCTTTGTTTGGCACGGATGCGGATGCGGATATTTATTTAATAGTGATTACGGATGCGGACGCGGATGCGGATGTCTCATTTAGGAAAAATACGGATGCGGATGCGAATGCGGATGTCTCATTTAGAAAAATACGGATGCGGATGCGGATGTCTTATTTAGAAAAAATACGGATGCGGATGCGGATGTAAGAATTTATGCGGATGCTCCGGGGATGCGGATGCGGATACGGATATCCGATACATCCCTATTCCAGACGTTACATGTAGGCTCCCTTTGTTACTGCTGTGACGTCAGAGCTCTCACTTCATGTGGCGGCTACATCACAGGCCTTCAGCCTCACTTCTAGGCCGACACACAGCTGGGCAGACGTGGCTGGGATCTCTCTTCACAGACTCGTAAATATACCGTAACTACCCTACAAGGAGTATCTTTGACTACCTATTTATCTCTCCCAAAACCCACACAATAAGTGCAAAGGTTTGCAACAAGACTAGTCCCAGAGCTAAGGGGATTGTCCTACGAAGAAAGGTTAAGGAAAATCGGCCTGTCGACACTAGAAGACAGGAGGGTTAGGGGAGACATGATAACGACATATAAAATACTATGAGGAATTGATAAGGTGGACAGAGACAAGATGTTCCAGAGAGGGGACACAGAAACAAGGGGTCACAATTGGAAGTTGAAGACTCCTATGAGTCAAAGGGATGTTAGGAAGTATTTCTTCAGTCATAGAGTTGTCAGGAAGTGGAATAGCCTAGAAAGCGACGTAGTGGAGGCAGGAACCATACATAGTTTTAAGACGAGGTTTGATAAAGCTCATGGATCAGGGAGAGAGAGGACCTAGTAGCAATCAGTGAAGAGGCGGGGCCAGGAGCTATGACTCGACCCCTGCAACCACAAATAGGTGAGCACAAATAGGTGAGTACACACACACACACACACACACACATGTTAGGAAGCATTTCTTCAGCCACAGAGTAGTCAGGAAGTGGAATAGTCTAGAGAAAGATATAGTGGAGGCAGGAACCATACATAGTTTTAAGACAAGGTATGATAAAGCTCATGGAGCAGGGAGAGCAGAGACCCAGTAGCGGACAGCGAAGAGGCTGGGCCAGGAGCTGAGTCTCGACCCCTGCAACCACAATTAGGTGAATTAGGTGAGTACACACACACACATACATACACACACACACAGGCCGAGATTCATAATGTCATGCTCAGGTGATGGGGAGAGAGAGGAGGGGATGAACCATTAAGACTGGATCTGGTCTTTACCTCAGATGAGACAAAAATAGAGAAAACAGACTATAGAGACCTTGAGTTCCAGCTACTACTCAGTCCTGATTTACCACAACCTTGTTGGCTGAAGCAAGCAAAGGTGCCTAGCTTCACCCTCCGAGCCCCGTGGGGGCGGGGTATGGGGCTAGGCCTGGGGACAGCTGATCCCAGAAGACAAGGAGGTACTTGTACCTCCTCCCGTGCCAGACATTAGTCTGAAACACTCCTCGACAGGGAGCCAAGGCCGGGCCCCCCCTTTTGGAAAAGGCCCGAACCGGGCGATTATACCGGCGAATCTACAACAGAACATAATCAAACACAAGAGAAGCATCGATGAGGAGTTAAACCAGTCTAAAATAAAGGACAATACACAAAGATGAGAGCCTTCCTCAGTGAAAGTAAGTAAAGTCGACGAAAGACATTAGTCCCCAACAGGAATTGAAAAGGCATTGAGGGGAAATTCCTACCTAAAAAAAAATAGGTAGAAAAGGAAAGAAGAAAAAATTGGTGGTTCATAGACAGATGTAGAGAGGCAACGTTGAAAGTGCCAGAGCTGGAAGAACTACAGAATACAGAGGCTGAGGACGTATGTAGAGCTTCTGGTAATAGATACACAAGAGTGAGAAGAGGAGAAACGACAACAAACAACATACCAGCAAAGCCGGAATCAGAAACGAAAATTCTACATAGCCACATCAGAAGAAAGGTCAGAAAAAAAGTAATAATGTTGGTAAAATGATCTAACAGAAGAAAGGTGATCATAGATCAAGTAATAAGGTTAAGGAAAGGAAAGTTTGCACACTTCTTATGAGAAATTAGACACCTGTGCAACATCTGGGTATCTTCATTTGTAGACGTTTAACCAACCAGTGGCTTTATCAATACAATACAAGGACATAATGTGAAGAAATATATACAAAAAATGAGGTAATCAGTCCCTCAGTCTTGAAGTTGGTGTAGAGCACCGTAGTATATAAGCCGGTATATAAGCTAGGCGCTTATATACCGGCTACATGTGTAGGACGTGTAGCAGACGAAGACACTGCCACTGGTAGGCGGGAATCCTCAGTGTAAGTAGGTTATATACAACTTCAAGACTGAGGGACTGATTACCTCATCTTTTGTATATATTTCTTCAAATTATGTCCTTGTATTGTGTTGATAAAGCCACTGGAGGGCGAAACGTCTACAAATAAAGATACCCAGATGTTGCACATGTGTCTAATTCCTTATCTTGTCGGTATTGTATACCATTTATGTACACACAAACTTCTACATTATTTCCAGTTAAATGCTATCATTACCAACTTACTTCTGTCATAACAAATTACAGTCATATGACAAAGAACACCATCAAAGAGCAAGTCAATTATTCGTAATCCACAAACCCTGCAAACGGTACATTCCAAGACACTGATCAACAAAGAGAGACGAAAGGAAAACACTCCCCACTACTTATGCCAAAAGAGATTATGATCATGTACTTGTAGAGCCTGTGGGAGAGAGAGAGAGTAGCAAGCCTTCCGGAGATGAGAAGCCCCTATCCCAAGGGAAGCAACACTGAGCTCAATTCATCCTGAGTCAGGGGAAAGGAAAGAGGGGAGCAGAACTTACTGGAGCTAAACAGAAGGCTGGAGGTTCTCACCGTGGAATCCAGTACAAAACCAGAAAGACGAAGCAACAGTGCAGCTAAACGGTGACTGAAAATTATCGTCACGTGAAGGGAAGAAATGAATGAACTTGTAAGTAAACTATGCATAATAATATCAATGGGACCTTATATTGTACCTTTATGGGTTCTGAGATAAAAAGAAGTGATGTGTGAACCACTAACAAAAGAAGAAGTGCTGTGTGAACCACTAGCAAAAGAAGTGCTGTGTGAACCACTAGCAAAAGAAGAAGTGCTGTGTGAACCACTAGCAAAAGAAGTGCTGTGTGAACCACTAGCAAAAATATCCACAACAGTTCACCGGAAACAAGTCCACCACCAAACAGATGCAAAGCAATAAAAGTAATATATACCATTATTGGAGTCAGGTCAGAGACGAGTAGCGCTCAACTGTATCGTTGACATGGAACTGCTGGTGTGGCCATGATGGTGGGTCCATGCTAGTGTGGCGATGCTGGTGTGGCCATGCTGGTGTGGCAATGCTGGTGTGGCCATGCTGGTGTGGCCATGCTGGTGGGGCCATGCTGTCTGGGTATCACTAAATAATAAAATAAAGATAAAATAAAAGGAAATACTTTATTTATATAAAGAATGGTTTGCAGCTGGAATAAAAAAAAAAGGCGACATTACTGGCATACTTTATAGAAGCCTCTCGTTATAATAGCAGAGTATTTCGGGCAGCCTTAAAATAAAATAAAACTAATTATAACATTTAACTAATAGTGGAGATTTTCCAAGAACAATTTGTTGAAAGTTTAAGGTTATTAATGTTGGTCAAATATAAATACAAATACTAATCTAAATTTCAGTATTACTGTACAGGACAAACAATATACTGAAGATCCAAGGAATGTACGGCATCTTGGGCAACATAGCCTATACTATACTTAATATTTACCCAGTTAATCTATAATGAAAATCACAGTAAGAAGATATAAATGTTAAGTTTATCAGAGTGAGCATTACTACTTAAATAACAACACAAATTTGGTGAGATATATGAGAGTTGAATGAAGGTTGAGAGAAGAACAGGGACAGAACTGGACCAAAACAACGGAGTTCAGGTTTTGTCTGACATAGTATATTGCTGTCGATATCACATAAAGGTAATGAGGTACTTTTTAACAATAGCCTTGAAGCGATTAGCAGATAAGGGACTTTTAGAATCTTTTGGGAGGGAGTCCCAGAAATTAGGGCCTTTTATGCGCATTGATGTTTTACACAGGATGAGTCGGACACGGAGGATATCAAAGAGATTTTTGTCATGTGTTATGCACCCGCTGAACGTAATTACCGTTACTGGGAATCAGTCATAAATCAGCCTTTGGTGTACTGGTACTTATCAGAGATAAAGAAATCGCTGGCTTGCCTGTGTTTGGTAGCAGTGATTACGCAAGCGTTGGCTTACGGTGCTGGGTTATCAGTGATTAAACAACTTCTGGCTTACCTCTTTCCACTTCATTTCTAAAAAAAAGGTAAAAGGATTATAATATAGTTTACTAGGATGTATATAGTATATACTACCGGGGTAAACAAAATATAAACCAAGAGGTTTTAACATGAATAGCCAATATAAACACATAAAACCAGAGGAGTTATAATAATGACAGGGCTGGTGTTTCAGTGGTGATACGCACTTATTCTACTACAAAAATAATCGGAACCGGAACTCAGAAAATGTGATTCACAAAAAAAAAAAAAAAAAAGACAGATGAGAAAGCAGGTCAAAGATTGAAGGAAATAAAGTTGAAAAACGTTAATGAATTCGAAGAGGGTTAAATATTGGAAAACAGATTTATGAAAAAAGTTATAATAGGTTTGAGATAAAGAAACCGATATTTTAGGAATGAGTTTAGGTAGGATGAAGAAACGAAACCTACAGAAAAGCGACCGTAAACTATAAAGAAAACTGCCCAAGTGTAGAAGAGCCTGAGTGTGGTGGCCCACCAAGCGACGCGACCAAATGAAATTATCAAATGGAAATTTAACGCTACAGGAAAGAAAATATAAAGTGATAAAATATTATTCCCTTAAAGGAGAGTCAGTGGACAGACACAACACCAGACATAACAATAAATGTTTATGCATTTTTTCCTTTAGATTTTATTTACGAAAAAAAAAAATATTTAGCACAGGAAGACATTTGTGTTTCAGTATTACTTTAATGTGAGGAAAAAAAATAAAATTATGCTTTTGTTAAGTGAATTACTAGAATGTATTAAGAGGTTTTATTCTGCAGGAAATGCTACGCTGTACGTTGGAGTTATATGAAATAAATTATTTTGCTGAGGTTAATGGAGTGGAATAATAATTCTTGATTTAGAGAATATTAACGTGATGGGTTAGGTGTATGGTAGAAGATTTAGGTTACTTATGGTAACATTGTCTCTCTGGGAGGTTGCATGCAACATTGTCTATCTGGGGGAATGTTGCATGCAACATTGTCTATCTGGGAGGTTGCATGCAACATTGTCTATCTGGGGGAATGTTGCATGCAACAATGTCTATCTAGGAGGTTGCATGCAACATTGTCTACCTGGGATAATGTTGCATGCAACATTGTCTATCTGGGGGAATGTTGCATCCAACAATGTCTATCTGGGAGGTTGCATGCAACATTGTCTATCTGGGAGGTTGCATGCAACATTGTATATCTGGGGGAATGTTGCATGCAATAATGTCTATCTGGGGGTTGCATGCAACATTGTCTATCTGGGAAGTTGCATGCAACATTGTCTATCTGGGGAATGTTGCATGCAACAATATCTATCTAGGAGGTTGCATGCAACATTGTCTATCTGGGGGAATGTTGCATGCAACAATGTCTATCTGAGGGAATGTTGCATGCAACAATGTCTATCTGGGAGGTTGCATGCAACATTGTCTATCTGGGAGATTGCATGCAACATTGTCTATCTGGGGGAATGTTGCATGCAACAATGTCTATCTAGGAGGTTGCATGCAACATTGTCTATCTGGGAGAATGTTGCATGCAACAATGTCTATATATGAGGTTGCATGCAACATTGTCTATCTGGGAGGTTGCATGCAACATTGTCTATCTGGGGGAATGTTGCATGCAACAATGTCTATTTGGGAGGTTGCATGCAAAATTGTCTATCTGGGGGAATGTTGCATGCAACAATGTCTATCTAGGAGGTTGCATGCAGCATTGTCTATCTGGGAGGTTGCATGCAACATTGTCTATCTGGGGGAATGTTGCATGCAACAATGTCTATCTAGGAGGTTGCATGCAACATTGTCTATCTGGGAGGTTGCATGCAACACTGTCTATCTGGGAGGTTGCCTGCAACATTGTCTATCTGGGGGAATGTTGCATGCAATAATGTCTATCTAGGAGGTTGCATGCAACATTGTCTATCTGGGAGGTTGCATGCAACATTGTCTATCTGGGGGAATGTTGCATGCAACAATGTCTATATAGGAGGTTGCATGCAACATTGTCTATCTGGGGGAATGTTGCATGCAATAATGTCTATCTAGGAGGTTGCATGCAACATTGTCTATCTGGGAGGTTGCATGCAACATTGTCTATCTGGGGGAATGTTGCATGCAACAATGTCTATCTAGGAGGTTGCATGCAACATTGTATATCTGGGGGAATGTTGCATGCAACAATGTCTATCTAGGAGGTTGCATGCAACATTGTCTATCTGGGAGGTTGCATGTAACATTGTCTATCTGGGGGAATGTTGCATGCAATAATGTCTATCTAGGAAGTTGCATGCAACATTGTCTATCTGGGAGGTTGCATGCAACACTGTCTATCTGGGAGGTTGCCTGCAACACTGTCTATCTGGGAGAATGTTGCATGTAATATTGTCTATCTGGGAGGTTGCATGCAACATTGTCTATCTTGGGGAATGTTGCATGCAACAATGTCTATCTGGGAGGTTGCATGCAATATTGTCTATCTGGGAGGTTGCATGCAATACTGTCTATCTGGGAGGATGCATGCAACACTGTCTATCTGGGAGAATATTGCATGCAACATTGTCTCTCTGGGAGAAGGTTGCATGCAACATTGTCTCTCTCTGGAAGGATTCATACAACATTGTCTCTCTGGGAGGTTTGTATATTTCAGCTGATTCTCTTATTTCTTCTAGCAAATGTATGTTTTCTTTACAACATGAACTATATTTGTACATCGTTTAAAAAAGTCTGCCATGAGAATTTGGAGAGAAGTTTACTTATTGTATTAACTTGCTGCTCGTTTGTACGGCACACCTGGTATACTACTTCTTGGAAAAACAAAAACTTATTTACGTAACCCATGAGGTTGCTGTGAGAATGAAGACTACTATAGAAAACATCGTATATAGAATTCATCTGATAATTGCATGACATGTTCTTGTGGATGACCACAGGCAAATAAGTGTATATATATATATATATATATATATATATATATATATATATATATAGATATAGATATATATATATATATATATATATATATATATATATATATATATATATATATATATATAAGGATTGTGTGGTTCAGTGGTCTAAGGCATCATGTCTTTTCGCTCATCATGAGGCGGGCCAAAGCATATATATATATATATATATATATATATATATATATATATATATATATATATATATATATATATATATATATATATATATATATATATATATATATATATATATATATATATATATATATATAATATCTTCAATTTCTCACTGTACTGTAGCTTGAGATTTCACGCTTTCGTGCAGGATTTTTTTTTTTTTGGTAGACAAATGATCATGTGGGTTCGAATCTGGGCTCTCAAATTAGAAATGGAAGATGATATACAACAACATTGATTTGGGGTTTTGTAAAAACTTTGCTTAGAACCAACAGATTACAGAACCCATTACAAATTAAAAAAAAACTACTGAATTTGATGAATAACGAAAAACTAATCAGACACATAACAATCACAAATACAATATACTCTGGTCACATCATAGAAACCTAAATAAGTATAAATGCAGGGGATGAAAACTTCAGAAATAGTATACGAGAAGGAATGTTTAGTAAATTTCACTTCAACAGAGAACAGTCATGAGCACCCTCAGTCCTCACCAGTGCTTGGAAAAGCTGACTGCAGAAAAATATATACTACCGAGGAAGCCGAAGAGAATATCAGATGCAGAAACAGAGCACAGAAGAATGCACAGAAGAAAAAGGGTTATCGAACTGAACATATCACAACGAAGGAAAGATAACCTTTGCCGAGAGATTACTGAGTTAGAATAAAAACTTAAAAAGTCGTATCAGACGGAAGAAGCACAAAGGAAACAAAAAGGTGTCCAGGATATTGTGAGAAACACTAAATAATTCTACATATACGCAAACTCCAAGTTAAGAACTTCTTGTAGAAATTAACCACAAACCGCAGGAGGTTCATACGCTGACGATGAAAAAGAAACAAGTGAAATTCTAAAAAAAACAATATGAATCAGTATTAATCAATCCACTGAATGAAAGCAGAGTGGCAAATGAAGATTTTTTTTCCCATGACTCCTGAAAGAAACACTGATCGTATATCTGACAAAAGCACTGATTCGTGGAATGTGAAAAAGAAAAGATATTATTTAAAAAGAAGTACAATATACCGCTGGATGAGCATTCAGTATCCTTTGAAGAAATACTTTAGACATAGGTGAAATCCCCGAGGCCTTACAAAAAAAAATGCAGTTATAGCTCCTTTGTAGAAAGTGGGCAGTAGAACACTAGCAAAAAATGATTGCCCATTAGGCTTAACATCGCACATCATAAAAGTATTAGGTTAGGTTAGGTAAGGTTCGTCAGGAATCAGGACAAACTTTTCCTGACGCGGGTCTTAGTCAAATTATGACCTGCCACTGGAGCTTTTGGTCCTCTGACCGAGGCCGTCCGCTGGCTTACTGGTTCACTCCTTTAAAAATTAAGATTATATGTTTATAAAAGTATTTGAAAAATTGATGAGACGCTAAATTACAAACTTTATAGAATAGCATTACCTGCACAGCCAAAATAACATGGATTTAGTGAGGGAAAATCATGCTTTTCACAACTACTAACCCATTATGACAGGACAACAGAGCGTTGGAGGAAAACCAAAATGCAAATGTGGTATACACGGATTTTGCAAAAGTATTTGACAAATGTGATCATGGAGTGATTGCACATAAAATAAGGCCGACACGTTTTACTGGGGAAATAAACATATGGATCTGACAAATAGACCACTGAACAGTAGTAAACAAAACAAAATCTAGTATTAATAAAGTGAAAAGCTCAGTACCAGAGGGGCATGCATGGTCCTGGCACCATTACGGATTATTGTTTGTGGATACCAAAATAAGCATTAAAATCGCCTTGTTAGTCATGAAGAAACTGCAGGAAGACACAAGCAATTTTTCCATGTGTTCCATGTGCGCAGTGGAAAATAACATGACATTAAATGGTGGCAAATTTCAACTGCTTTGATATGGAAAGAATTAAGAACTCAAAAGCTGTGTATACACAAAAAAGCAAAAGGTTCATCAAACAGAACGAAAGAAACATGTGAGGGATCTGGGTGTAATAATGCCAATTGACCTAACTTTTAAAGAACATATTAAGGCAAATGTCACAACAGCAAGAAAAATGAGAGGTGAACAATGAGATCTTTCAAAACATGGGAAATAATGTCAATGGTGACACTTTTCAAATCTCTTGTGTTCTCTCACCTTTTAGTGTAGATGTTCCATTCAGGCAGGAGAGATCTCAAACCTGGAATAGATACAGAGAGAGTTTAAAGCCCCAAGATAATGAATGAGCATTTAAATTATTGGGAACGTATCAGAATCATATATATATATATATATATATATATATATATATATATATATATATATATATATATATATATATATATATATATATATATATATATATATATATATATATATAAATCATTCTGAATATTTTTTATTAACACATTGGCCGATTCCCACCAAGGCAGGGTGGCCCGAAAAGAAAAACTTTCATCATCATTCACTCCATCACTGTCTTGCCAGAAGGGTGCTTTACACTACAGTTATAAAACTGCAACATTAACACCCCTCCTTCAGAGTGCCGGCACTGTACTTCCCATCTCCAGAACTCAAGTCCGGCCTGCCGGTTTCCTGAATCCCTTCATAAATGTTACTTTGCTCACACTCCAACAGCACGTCAAGTATTAAAACCATATGCCTCCATTCACTCCTATCAAATACGCTCACACATGCTTGCTGGAAGTCCAAGCCCTCTCACACAAAACTTCCTTTACCCCTCCCTCCAACCTTTCCTAGGCCGACCCCTACCCCGCCTTCCCTCCACTACAGATTTATACACTCTCGAAGTCACTCTGTCTCGTTCCATTCTCTCTACATGTCCAAACCACCTCAACAACCCCTCCTCAGCTCTCTGGACAATCGTTTTGGTAATCCCGCACCTCCTCCTAATTTCCAAACTCCGAATTCTCTGCATTATATTCACACCACACATTGACCTCAGACATGACATCTCCACTGCCTCCAGCCTTCTCCTCGTTGCAACATTCATCACCCATGCTTCACACCCATATAAGAGCGTTGGTATAACTATACTCTCATACATTCCCTCTTTACTTCCATGGACAAGGTTCTTTGTCTCCACAGACTCCGAAGTGCTCCACTCACCCTTTTCCCCTCATCAATTCTATGATTCACCTCATCCTTCATAGACCCATCCGCCGACATGTCCACTCCCAAATATCTGAATACATTCACCTCCTCCATACTCTCTCCCTCCAATCTGATATCCAATCTTTCGTCACCTATTCTTTTTGTTATCCTCATCACCTTACTCTTTCCTATATTCACTTTCAATTTTCTTCTTTTACACACCCTACCAAATTCATCCACCAACCTCTGCAACTTCTCTTCAGAATCTCCCAAAAGCACAGTGTCATCAGCAAAAAGCAACTGTGACAACTCCCACTTTGCATTTGCTTCTTTATCTTTTAGCCCAACACCTCTTGCCAAGATCCTCGCATTCACTTCTCTTACAACCCCATCTATAAATATATTGAACAACCACGGTGACATCACACATCCTTGTCTAAGGCCCACTTTTACTGGGAAATAATCCCCTTCCCTCCTACACACTCTAACCTGAGCCTCACTATCCTCATAAAAACTCTTCACTGCTTCCAGTAACCTTCCTCCTATTCCATACACCTGCAACATCTGCCACATCTGCCATTCTGAACATAACGAAAAAAAAATATTTCATTGTGTTTGTTTATTATTAAATTAATGTTAACGTATCTAAAATATATTTAGTTGGGTTAGGCTAAATTAAATTGCGCTTGTTGTAATAAGGTTAGGTAGGTTTTCAAAGTTTCTCTTGGTACAAAATTATAAATTCTTACATTAACATGAATGAAAAAAATATATCTTTAAACGTATAAGAGAAAATTTTAGAAAGAACTTAATTTTAGATGAGTTCTTGCTAATTGACCAGTTTTACCTAATGACGCTATTATGAATATATATATATATATATATATATATATATATATATATATATATATATATATATATATATATATATATATATATATGTCGTGCCGAACAGGTAAAACATGTTATTTTGGCTTAAATGGCAACGCTCTTCTTGCCGAATAAGGCAAATATCTTTTAACGTAATAGAGAGAATTTTAGAAAGGACTTAATTTTAAACGAGTTCTTGCTAACTGGACAGTTTTGACCAGATAGAGAGAGAGAGATGATAATATATACTTGGAAGTTACTTGATGCGCTGGTCCCAGATTTGCACACTACCATAACAACATACTGGAGTATGTAGCAGTGTACCATGGGGTATCAGTATACCACTGGGTAACAGTGTACCACGGGATTGTGGTGTACCACAGGGTAGCAGTGTACCACTGTCAGTAGTGTTACTGTGTACTTGTGTAGTATACTTAGATAATCCAAGCTACTTTATAGATATGCTCCCTTGCTAGCCGTGACGTCACGAGACCCATCACATGTGAGCCGTAGGCCACATCGTTCATCCTCAGTTCAACGTTAGGCTTAGACTCGAAGGCAAGCTCATGGGCTACTCCTCTAGACTCTTAATTATACACCTCCAAGACATCCAACATGTGTATTTCTTACTCCAATATCTCCTGAGGAACCCCCATGACAAATGGTGGCAGCGGTAGGATGGCTTGAATGCTTGTAACTATGCACACAGTGGTAATGAAGCAGGCTGGGTGACTGGCTTAAGCAGGCTGGGTGGCTTAGGCTTTATCTTACAGACTGGCTTAATTTGCAAAAAAAGATCAACTCCTCGTAGGTTAGCAAATAAGCCACTAAGCACGAAACAACTAACCAGGAAGTTGTGGAGACAAGGCTGGAGAATGCTGGCTTGGCTGTGGGTTAGCATCCCACAGGGCTCCCACGCGGTCACACACAATGTCCAACTGACATGGTAGAAATAATATCCTTATATCTGCGTAATCTTCTCAATTACGCCCACACTACTGTCACCATTTGTCGTGGGGGTTCGTCAGGAGAGTGAAGTAAGAAATACACATTGGATGTCTTTGATGCATATAATTAAGAGTCTAGAGAGTATTTCAACTGTGTCTACTATATCAACTTATTGATGTTCAAATTTTTTTTAAGTTCACGTTCTCTCCGAATTCTGAGATTTAACAGTAAAAGAATTGTGTGCACTAAGTCTGCCTTTTCTGTTAAACACTTTCTCCTTTGTAAATATACTTCCTCAGAATCCAAAGATCACATGAATACAGATCAATCGATCTCCTCTTTCTCTTTGTTGATCTCTTTTGTTAATCTGTACCACCATTGATTTTATCATAATTTGTAATGCATTACAATCAGCTATCATTTTCAATCAGTTCTTTATGTTCAACTGTTGTGTACATTGATATTGTATAGAATCAGCCCAGAGCCGTAATGCCTACAGTCTACAGTGTGTATAAGTTAGCTGTATGTTGGGACGCCGTACGTTAGCGTTGCCGAGCTGTGTACTTGTGTAGTATACTTAGATAATCCCAGCTACTTTATAGATAGGCTCCCTTCTAGCTGTGATGTCACAAGACCCATCACATGTGAGCCGTAGGCCACAACGTTCATCCTCAGTTCAACGCTAGGCTTAGACTCGACGGCAGGCTCCTGGGCTACTCCTCTAGACTCTTAATTATACGCCTCCAAGACATCCAACATGTGTATTTCTTACTCCAGTATCTCCTGACGAACCCCCACGACACCATGGGGTAGCAGTGTACCATGAGGTAGCAGTGCACCATGGGGTAGCAGTGTGCCACAGAGTAGCAGTGCACCATGGGGTAGCAGTGTACCATGGGGTAGCAGTGCACCATGGGGTAGCAGTGCACCATGGGGTAGCAGTGTACCATGGGGTAGCAGTGTACCATGGGGTAGCAGTGCACCACGGGTTAGCAGTGTACCATGGGGAGGCAGTGTAACATGGAGTGGCAGTGAAACCACGGGAAGCAGTGTACCACAGGGTACCAGTGCACCACGGGGTAGCAGTGTACTACAGGGTGGCAGCACACCACGGGTTACAGTGTACCACTGGGTAGCAGTGTACCACGGGGTAGCAGTGTACCATAGGGTCACAGTGAACCACAGGGTGACAGCACACCACGGGGTCGCAGTGTACCACGGGATAGCAGTGAACCACCGGGTAACAGTGTACCACATGGTACACTGTGTACACACTGTGGTACACAGTGTACCCATGGTACACTGCGACCAAAGGGTCGCAGTGTACCATGGGTTCGCAGTGTACCACGGGGTAGCAGTGTACCACGGTTTCGCAGTGTACCACGGGGTAGCAGTGTATTACGGGGTAGCAGTATACCACGGGGTAACAGTGTACCACGGGATAGCAGTGTACCACGGGATCGCAGTGTACCACAGGTTAGCAGTGTACCACGGGGTAGCAGGGTACCACGGGGTAGCAGTGTACCACGGGGTAGCAGTGTACCACAGGGTTGCAGTGTACAACGGGGTTGCAGTGTACCACGGGGTAGCAGTGTACCACGGGGTAGCAGTGTACCACGGGGTTGCAGTGTACCACGGGGTAGCAGTGTACCACGGGGAAGCAGTGTACCACGTGGTTCCAGTGTACCACGGGGTAGCAGTTTACCACGGGGTAGCAGTGTACCACGGGGTTGCAGTGTACCACGGGGTAGCAGTGTACCACGGGAAGCAGTGTACCACGTGGTTCCAGTGTACCACGGGGTAGCAGTGTACCACGGGGTAGCAGTGTACCACGTGGTTGCAGTGTACCACGGAGTAGCAGTGTACCACGTGGTTCCAGTGTACCACGGGGTAGCAGTGTACCACGGGGTAGCATTTTACCACGGGGTAGCAGTGTACCACGGGGTAGCAGTGTACCACGGGGTTGCAGTGTACCACGGGGTAGCAGTGTACCACGGGGTAGCAGTTTACCACGGGGTAGCATTGTACCACGGGGTAGCAGTGTACCACGGGGTAGCAGTGTACCACGGGGTTGCAGTGTACCACGGGGTAGCAGTGTACCACGGGGTAGCAGTGTACCACGGGGTAGTAGTAACTCGGGCAAAACATGCAACATTAAGGTCTTGCTGAATCATATATTTGCCGAGTGAAATCTATGCAAGATTCTTCTTGCAAAGTCTCTTTCCCTGTTCGCCCTTTCCCATATTCTTTTTTACCTTCCTCCCTCCTCCCTCTTTCTTGCCTCCCCAGAGACTTACGTAGCTGATGAACCATTAATGGAATACTTGATGATATCCTTATTACCTTACTGAAGTCTGTGTGTCTCGGTTAGTTAGTTGGCTTATGTCAGAGTCACTTGTTTATACACGTGTGGCCTGTTGAATAGCATGATTCATTGTGTTGAGTAATTCACTATTTGGGCTCTCACTGATCCAACAGTCTCCTCCTGCTCCATGCTTTATGAAACTGGTCCTAACTATGAGTTCCTCTCCTCCCTGCTCCACTGCACTTTTGAAATCTTTGCTTAAAACTATGTATGGTTCCTGTGTCCCATCTCTGGAACATCCTGACTCTGTCCACCTTGTCAATTCCTCGCAGTATTTTGTATGTCTTGATAATGTCTTCCCTAAGCCTCCTGTCTCCAGTGTTATCATGTCGATTTAGCTTAACCTTTCTTCGTAGGACATTCACCTTAGCTCTGGGACTAGTCTTGTTGCAAACCTTTGCACTTCCTCTAATTTCTTGACGTGCTTGACCAGGTGTGGGTTCCAGACTGGTGCTGCATACTCCAGTATGGGCCTGACGTTCACGGTGTACAGTCTTGAACGATTCCTTACTGAGGTTTGCCAGGCGCTCATATGCTGCAGCAGTTATCTGGTTGATGTGCGCCTCAGGAGATGTGCTCGGTATTATACACACCCAAAGATCCTTTTCCTTGAGCTAATTTTGCAGTCTTTGGCCACCTAGCCTATACTCTGTTTGCGGTCTTCTTTGCCCTTATCCGATCTTCATTACTTTGCATTTGGTGGGGTTAAATTCTACGAGCCAGTTGCTGGACCAGACTTCCAGCCCGTCCAGGTCTCTTTGTAGTCCTGCCTGATCCTCATCCGATTTAATTTTCCTCATTAACTTCACATCATCTGCAAACAGGGACACTTCTGAGTCTATCCCTTCCGTCATGGCATTCACATATACCAAAAATAGTACTGGTCCTAGGACTGACCCCTGTGGAACCCCGCTCGTCACAGGCGCCCACTCTGACACCTCGTCACGTACCATGACTCGTTGTTGCCTCCCTGTCAGGCATTCTCTGATCCATTGCAGTGCCCTTCCTGTTATGTGTGCCTGATCCTCTAGTTTTGCACTAATCTCTTATGAGGAACTGTGTCGAAGGCATTCTTGCAATCCAAGAAAATGCAATCTACCCACCCCTCTCTCTCGTGTCTTACTTCCATTACTTTGTAATAAAACTCCAGTAAGTTTGTGACACAGGATTTTCCTTCCCTGAATCCGTGCTGGTTGTCCTTTATAAGCTTGTTCCATTCTAGGTGCTCCACCACTCTCCTCCTGATAATTTTCTCCAAGTTAGTGGCACTGGACTACATTTGCCGTCTTCCATACCTCAGGTAGTTGCCCAGTTTCAATGGATGTGTTGAAAATAGTTCTTAGTTATACACAAAGCGTCTCTGCTCCCTCTTTAAGGTTCCCACTGCCTTTGAGGTATCAAGTTCACTTAGCAGCTTTTTCACCTCCACCTCGGGTGTGTGTATTTCATCCAGCACTTGTTGGTGTACCCCCTAATCTGACTTTCCAGACTCCTTTCTGTCTCCACTGTAAATACTTCTTTAAATCTCATGTTGAGCTCCTCACATACTTCTCTCCCCACCTTCTTTCCTCAGCCTGATTACCTGGTCCTTGACTGTTGTCTTCCTCTTGATGTGGCTATACAACAGCTTCGGGTCAGACTTGACTTTCGATGCTGTCGTTTTCGTATTGTCGCTGGGCCTCCCTCCTTATCTGTGCATACTCGTTTCTGGCTCTCCAACTAATCTCTCTATTTTTCTGGGTCCCTTGTCTTTTGTACTTTTTCCATTCTCTAGTGCACTTAGTTTTTGCCTCCCTACACCTTTGGGTAAACCAAGGGCTCGTTCTGGTCTTCGCATTATTTCTGTTGCCCTTGGGAACAAACCTTTCTTCTGCCTCCTTGCATTTTGTTGTCACATAGTCCATCATTTCGTTTACTGATTTTCCTACCAATTCTCTTTCCCGCTGAACCTCCTGCAGGAAGTTCCTCATGGTGAATACGAGGTCCAGTCTTGTTGGTTCATCCTCACCTCTCTCTCTGGTAGTGTCCCTAATATGTTGATGCATGATGTTTTCCGGCACCACATCCATCATCTTCACTCTCCATGTTTCGGGACCCCCATGTGGCTTCAGGTTTTCCCAATCAATCTTCTTGTGATTGAAATCACCCATAACTAGTAACTTTGCTCTACCCGTGTGAGCTCTTCTGGCCACCTCAACTAGTGCATCCACCATTACTCTGTTGTTCTCTTCATATTCTTCTTTTGGCCTCCTGCAATTCTGTGGCGGGTTGTACATCACTGCAATGACTACCTTATGTCCCCCAGACTGAATTGTACCTATGTAGTTCCTTTCGTCCATTCCTTCTATTTCCTCAAATCCCCATCGGTTTTTAATGAGCAGTGCAACTCCTCCTCCTCCTCTTCTTCCTCTATCTTTCCTCAAGATCTGATATCCGGGTGGGAAGATTGCATCTGTTATAATCCCGGTGTGTTTCGTTTGTGTGAGTGCTATGATGTCTGGGAACGTCTTCTTGTTTCTTTCATGCCACTCCACATATTTATTTGTTATTCCATCCACATTTGTATACAAAACCTTCAACTTCTTTTCTAAATCTGTGGTCCGGGGAGAACGTTGGGGTTGGCGGAGCAGGAGACCTGTCAGGGAACTATGGGGGGTTGCTGTGCGGGTGGAGTTTGTGATGAGGGTCTGGACAGTGGCTATTGTGTGTGAGTTTTGGGTTAGATTGTTTGGTTGCATTGGGGTTGTTGTGGTTGAGGTCCTTCTGCAGGTGGTTCTGAGGGAGGTTGTATTTGCTCTTCCTCCTGAGTCTGGATTCTCCTGTTCATCTCTGTCTTTGCCTCTCTTTCCTCCTTGCATCTTTGTACTCTCTCTTTCAGCTTCTTCCTTTCTTCTTATGTCCTATCACGGTTGAGGTACACCCTTCGGTACGTCGGTATGTCCCTTAGTCGTGCTTTCACCTGAAGGATCCTGTTTCAAGCCGATTCTGCCTTGAATATCACTTTGACTGGCCGTTTTTTCCTTTTGCAAACCAGCCTATTCTCAAAAAAATTATCAACTATGTTATGTCGTCCTCTCCTATTGCTTTCATGATATTTTCAATCGTTTTTTTCTCCTGCCTTCTTGCTTCATAAGTTTTCTCTTCAACTTCCTGCAGCCCATAAACTAAAACTGACCTCTCCCTTGTGTGTGTGTGTGTGTGTGTGTGTGTTACCATTTTGTTTTAGGCACATGTCGATTAGACACTAGGCCTGTTGTATGTGTGTAAGGAAACACTTCAAAATGTTTCCACCCCGCCGGGAATTGAACCCGGGCCCTCCGTGCGTGAAGCGAGAACTTTAGCCACCAGGCCACCGGGTGTGTGTGTGTGTGTTCGAGTGTGTGCCTGCCAACTTGCCAGCTTGCCAACCTGAAAGCTTGCCAGCCTGCCAGCCTGCCAAGCTTGCCAGCCTGCCAGCCTGCCAAGCTTGCCAGCTTTCCTCTCACTTATTCGTCGATGCTAATGTGATGCATAAGAACAGATGTAGTTTTAACCCGAGAAAATATTTTTCATCAACATTTATATAAGAATATTAAACATTCACACATACAGTTATATATATATATATATATATATATATATATATATATATATATATATATATATATATATATACATTACCTTCTTAGTATTGAATTACCGCTAAAGCAGATTAACTTCAGTAACAGGGGAAATGATTGGAATCAATAACACATGTTCACGAGGGGTCGTTCTTTCTAATTACTTTTCACAAAAATATTAGAAACTGTTGCCCAAGATGAAACGTATGACGTCATAAGGTCTTTGATAGAGTTGCACACACGAAACATAAAAGAGACGTCACTTATTAATGAGAGAATTTCTCTCCAGGGTCGAGACTTTTCCTTATCGGCTAACGCGACGGTCTGGAATTTTGAGACTCTCTGACCGCGGGTTCTAACCCCACCCGTGGTATGGTTTGTTGGCAATCGTGTCATTACGATTTCGTGAGTCATGTTGACAACACAAATTTGTTGTCAACATTTAGAAATTAGAGTTATGGGACCAGTAACAAGTTTAGTCCCACGTGACTCATTCCTGATCCTCTTCTTCAGTCAAGATAAACGTCAGATGTGCTCAATAAATAGTCGACGAAAGATAGCTGTTATCTCTAGATTGATAAAAATGGTATAAAATATCGAAAAGTTGAAGATTAAGACACATGTGCAACAGTTGGTTATTTTTATTGATGAAACGTTTTGCCGCACAGTAGGCTTCTTCAGTCAAATACAAAGAAAGCAGTGGTAATGAAGTAAAGATATTGTAATCAGTCCGTTAACTATGGAGAAAAAGTATTTGAGGAGGTCAGTCCCTCAGCCTGGAGAAGAGTTCAGCTCCATGGTCTGGACATCCATGTATGTAGACATGTGTGTATGTAGACATCCATTCACTGCCCACTCCCCTTCTAAGCAAGATGCTACATATGATTGGGTCCTGTCCTGTACTTATCTAGCAGCTCCTGTCTCCTCCCCTTCCCAATATAGTTTCCACCAGCAGTAAGGTGGATAATAGGCTTGTTCCCATTACCAGACATGATATTATCTAGACTGTTGACTATGTCATCAATGCCGGATTCTGAGAAACACACCCTCTGTCTCATCTTCCTATCTCTGTTACAGATGACCCGGGCAATATACTTTGCTTGTAAGTCACCGACAACAAGGATTCTCCTATTTTATTAGCAGAGGAGTTAGTTGTACCTTTATCCTCACTGACAACTGAAGTACTGGAAACACAGAAGCGAATTCCTGCCTTCAAATCTGCTCTTTTAACCTTCCTCACTTTGATGTTTCTTCCTCTACTGAAAGCTACTTTCCACTTGTAACAGCTGTCAATCTGCTCATCACTGCTGGTAACCTATTTCCCTTCGCTAACACCAACCACCTCACAGTCATTGCTATACTTATGAAGGCGAATTTCCAGTTTCTTATTTTCCTTCCTGAAAAGTAGAACCTTCTCTTTCAACACCTAGAACTCACACTTTAAGACACTACGCAAGCAAGCCATGCTGCTCTACAACACTCCACACTAACTCCCCAAAACAGCTCAAGACAGATACGCCCTCTCGTGACTACTGACCTCAGAGACCCAAGATACATAACTCCTGAGATACTTGGTGATCCAAGACACATAACTCCTTAGATTCTTGGTGATCCAAGATACATAACTCCTGAGATCCTTGGTGACCCAAGACACATAACTCCTGAGACACTTGGCAACACAAGACACATAAGTCCTGAGACACTTGGTAACACAAGACACATAAGTCCTGAGATACTTGGTGACCCAAGACACATGACTCCTGAGATACTTGGTGACCCAAGACGCATAACTCCTGAGATACTTGGTGACCCAAGACACATAACTCCTGAGATACTTGGTGACCCAAGACACATGACTCCTGAGATACTTGGTGACCCAAGACGCATAACTCCTGAAATACTTGGTGTGCCAAGACACATAACTCCTGAGATACTTGGTGACCCAAGACACATAACTCCTGATATACTTGGTGACCCAAGACACATAACTCCTGAGATACTTGGTGACACAAGACACATAACTCCTGAAATACTTGGTGACCCAAGACACATAACTCCTGACATACTTGGTGTGCCAAGACACATAACTCCTGAGATACTTGGTGACCCAAGACACATAACTCCTGATATACTTGGTGACCCAAGACACATAACTCCTGAGATACTTGGTGACCCAAGACACATAACTCCTGAGATACTTGGTGACCCAAGACACATAACTCCTGAGATACTTGGTGGCCAAAGACATAACTCCTGAGATACTTGGTGACCCAAGACACATAACTCGAGATACTTGGTGACCCAAGACATAACTCCTGAGATACTTGGTGACCCAAGACACATAACTCCTCCTGAGATACTTGGTGACCCAAGACACATAACTCCTCCTGAGATACTTGGTGACCCAAGACACATAACTCCTCCTGAGATACTTGGTGACCCAAGACACATAACTCCTCATCTTTCATTCCTCAAAATTTCCGAGTTCTCACAGGTTTTCCTAGACTCCCAGGTTCTTAATTTTCCCAGATCAAAACATATCTTGAAGCCCTCGATCATCCATGTGTCTTGAAAACCTTCAGGTCACCCAGGTCTACCAGGTCACCCAGGTCTCCCAGATCACCCAGGTCACCCAGGTCTCCTAGGTCACCCAGGTCTTCCAGGTTACCCAGGTCTCCCAGGTCTTCACATTTCTCAGGGCTACTCAGGTCTTTGCAGGTTCCAGAGTCTTTCCTGGTCTTCTTATCTGCTAGACTATACAGATTTTTCCATGTTAAATAACTTGGAAGTACCGAGGTTGGCCAGACAAAAGAAGAGCAGAGATAAGAGGCAATATATATATAGTACGAAAAGCCAAAAAATCAGTTTTGTCGCCCTCTCTTCAGTTAATCTTTCCCTTTCTTTAACTTCTTTTTTTTTCATCTTCGTCCCCCTCCTCCCTCGTTATCTTCATTCTTTTTTCTACTGGTCCTCTAGAGCATATTTAACTGTCTCGGGCTTTCCACTTTCGTTGATTTCCTAATTCCTCCCTCTCTCTTGCTCTCTCTCTCTCTCTTTCTCTCTCTCTCTCTCTCTCTCTCTCTCTCTCTCTCTCTCTCTCTCTCTCTCTCACTCTCTCTCTCTTTATTTTCTTCCTGCCCTTCTTTCTCTACCATCTCCTTTCCTTTTGTTTTCATTTTCTTTCCTCCTCCTTCAGCGCCACCACTACTACCACCCCAGCAACTCAACCCAGGTACCCACCCCAGCAACCCACCCCAGCAACTCAACCCAGGTACCCACCCCAGCAACCCACCCCAGCAACTCAACCCAGGTACCCACCCCAGCAACCCACCCCAGCAACTCAACCCAGGTACCCACCCCAGCAACCCACCCCAGCAACTCAACCCAGGTACCCACCCCAGCAACCCACCCCAGCAACTCAACCCAGGTACCCACCCCAGCAACCCACCCCAGCAACTCAACCCAGGTACCCACCCCAGCAACCCACCCCAGCAACTCAACCCAGGTACCCACCCCAGCAACCCACCCCAGCAACTCAACCCAGGTACCCACCCCAGCAACCCACCCCAGCAACTCAACCCAGGTACCCACCCCAGCAACCCACCCCAGCAACTCAACCCAGGTACCCACCCCAGCAACCCACCCCAGCAACTCAACCCAGGTACCCACCCCAGCAACCCACCCCAGCAACTCAACCCAGGTACCCACCCCAGCAACCCACCCCAGCAACTCAACCCAGGTACCCACCCCAGCAACCCACCCCAGCAACCCACCCCAGCAACTCAACCCAGGTACCCACCCCAGCAACCCACCCCAGCAACCCACCCCAGCAACTCAACCCAGGTACCCACCCCAGCAACCAACCCCAGCAACCAACCCCAGCTACCCACCCCAGCTACCCACCGCAGCAACCCAACCCAGCTACCCACCCCAGGCTACCCACCCCAGCTATCCACCCCAGCAACCCATCCAGGCTACCCACCCCAGCAACCAACCCCTGCTACCCACCCCAGCAACCCACCCAGCTACCCACCCCAGCAAACCCCACCCCAGCTACCCACCCCATCAACCCACCCCACCAACCCACTCCATGCTACCCACCCCAGCAACCCACCCCAGCAACCAACTCCAGCTACCAACCCCAGCTACCCACCCCAGCAACCAACCCCTGCTACCCAACCCAGCAACCCACCCAGCTACCCACCCCAGCAAACCCCACCCCAGCTACCCACCGCAGCAACCCAACCCAGCTACCCACCCCAGGCTACCCACCCCAGCTATCCACCCCAGCAACCCATTCCAGGCTACCCACCCCAGCAACCAACCCCTGCTACCCACCCCAGCAACCCACCCAGCTACCCACCTCAGCAAACCCCACCCCAGCTACCCACCCCATCAACCCACCCCACCAACCCACTCCATGCTACCCACCCCAGCAACCCACCCCAGCAACCAACTCCAGCTACCCACCCCAGCTACCCAACCCAGCAAGCTACCCCAGCTACCCACCCCAGGCTACTCACTCCAGGCTACTCACCCCAGCTACCTACCCCAGCAACCCACCCCAGGCTACCCACACCAGCAACCCACCCCAGTTACCCACCCCAACAACCCACCCCAGGCTACCCACTCCAGCAACCCACCCCAGGCTACCCACTCCAGGCTACCTACCCCGGCTAACCACCCCAAAAACCCACCTCAGTTGCCCACTTCCCAGCTACCCATCCCAGCAACCCACCCATGCTACTCACCCCAGCTACCCACCCCGGCTCCACCTCCTCGGCTTCCCACCTCAGCTACCCATTTCCCAGCTACCCACCAAAGCAACCCACCCATGCTACTCACCCCAGCTATCCACCCCGGCTCCACCTCCTCGGCTTCCCACCTCAGCTACCCATTCCCCAGCTACCCACCCCAGCAACCCACCCAGGCTACCCACCCCAGCTACCCACCCCGGCTCCACCTCCTCGGTCGACTTTCATTTTCTCGCGGAAACTGCAGGGTTGTAGGAAGTAGTGGCGGTGTCTGGAGCTGTGGTGGTGTTGCAGACAGCGGCGGTGCAGACGGCGGCGGTGCAGACTGTGGCTGGCTGGCTGGTTGCGTAATAGTCCCAGCCTCGATCGAACACCAGTCTCGCCATGCCTCCGGGAACCAACACCAAGACGGCGACGAGGGAGCCGCCTCACTCCATCCCAGCCCCACTCTAGTGATTACAGCTTGTCTGTAATTAAATATTTGTAGTTGCAGGATCAGAGCTGTGGCTTCACTAATTTTCATTCATGTTATATATATATATATATATATATATATATATATATATATATATATATATATATATATATATATATATATATATATATATATATATATATATATAGGATGGGGTCCACCTCTGGTGCAAATTGTGGGACCCATAGCCTCGGAGAAGTGGATATAAAGGCTTCAAGGAAGAATATTTGGATTTCTTCCTTAAGCCATTTGAATATTCCACTTCCCTACCACCCCATCTTTTCATTCTTTTTTTTTTACCAATAGGTATATTTTATTACATAATATGGTACAAAAGATTTAAGAGATACATTGTTGATATAAATATGGCATATACAGTACACGAGGTGAGAGATACATGTCTAGTACATATTGTTACATGTTTGTCACTGATTATAATGCGAAAATCTCATCCAGCTCCTCCGAGCTGGGGCGCGTGCCCAAAATACAGCATGCATTACCCCTCTGAACAGCAGCACTGAGTTGCTGGAACAGAAAACTAGCTGCCCTGGGATCCCTAGTTACCCTGTTGAGTCTTTTGCCCAGCTCCTTGAGGAACTTAGATGCACTCTTTCCCCATGACCCAAGGGTCTCTGAGCCTATGGGAACAAACATATAATGATGGGAGAGTTCTCCATATATATATATATATATATATATATATATATATATATATATATATATATATATATATATATAAGCCTTCTTCTCACGCTTCCTTTTATAGTTCCTTGATAATGTGAGTAGTCACGAAAGCGCTTGGAATTCTTCTATTTTTTCATAGTGGTTGTCTTGCATATTTTGATATCACCTGTTTACTGTGATCTTTTTGCATATATATATATATATATTATATATATATATATATATATATATATATATATATATATATATATATATATATATATATATTAATTTCCAATGGCTGTAGCACTTGCTTAATCCTAATGCTCTTTTCATTTCATTCCGATTTAGAAGCAAAATTTTCTTCAATCCCTTTGACTACACCTTTTTTTCAATATGCAACAGTGGCCTTTTGTTATGATTGTTGCAGGAGCTAGGCAATCTTCTGTATTCTTCCATGTCTCATTATAACCGTAAATGTGGTTATTATGTCTCCTGTTTTCTCGCTACGAGCCAATGTTGGCGTCTAGTGTTAACATCTCTTTGTAACTCTTATTTTTCCAGCGTTGCCAATCATTGTATATCGTTCGGATCTTGTCTAAATTATCTACGTGTTTTTAGTGTGTGTGTGTGTGTGTGTGTGTGTGTGTGTGTGTGTGTGTGTGTGTGTACTCACCTAGTTGTGGTTACAAGGGTCGACTCACAGCTCCTGGCCCCGCCTCTTCACTGGCTGCTACTCGGTCACGCTCCCTGCTCCATGAGCTTTATCATACCTCTCCTTAAAGCCATATATGGATCCTGCCTCCACTACATCACTTCCCAGACTATTCCACTTCCTGACAACTCTGTGACTGAAGAAATACTTCCTAACATCCCTGTGGTTCATCTGAGTCTTCAACTTCCAACTGTGACCCCTTGTTGCTGTGTCCCATCTCTGGAACATTCTGTGTGTATGTGTGTGTGTGTGTGTGTGTGTGTGTGTGTACCCACTGAGTTACGTTTGCAGGAGTCGGATCTCAGCTCCTGGCCTTTTAAACTACAATCGCCTGCATTATTGGTTCTTGGCCTCATGGGTCCTGTCATACCTACTTACGAAACTGTATCCTGAGTCTTCCTCTATCACTTTCTCTTCTAGCTCATTTCACTTATTTACATCTCGCCTTTATGCCTCACATTTCAAAATGTCTATCCCTCAATACTCTGTCAGTCTCTTGAGTATATTGTAATCATGCCTCTTTTAAAGTCGTCGATCTCAATCCCTTTAGTCTCTCCTCATAACTCAATCCCCTCAACTTTAGAATTAGCCTTGTTGTAAAATTCTGAATCTTTTTCAGTTTTCCTACATGTCTGACCAGCTGGGCTGTTCATGCTGGTGCTGCGTACTCCATAAGAGGCCTATAAGTGGTGTCGAGGGTCCTCAAAGACTCTTAAGTGAAAATCAGTTTTTAGATTATCTAACCTTGCATATGCCGATGTTATGCAGTTTATGGGCTCCTCTGGCGATATATTAAGTATAATGTTCACTCCAAGATATTTCTCCTTAGATGATATTTGTAGTTTCTCATCTCCCTTTCTAGTCTTCTCTCCCCATCTCCAATTTGTATGACCTTGCAGTTTTTTGGAATGAACTCCAGTAACCATTGTTCCACTACTCTTGTAGTTTGTCCAATTCTCCTGTTTCTATTTTCGTCCGTTTTTATTCTTATTAAATTCACGTCAGTAGTAAAGAATGATACACATGACTTCGTTCCCTCTTCAGGGTCATACATGTATTAAGAACTAAAATGGTCATCGTACTGATCTTGGGGAACCCCACTTGTTATACTTTCTCATCTTGAAACGTCTGTCCTTACCTTCATCCTCTGTCTTCAGTTTGTTAGGTATTCGTTGATCCACTGTAGGACTCAACCTGGTATCCCTGCTTGCTCTAACTTGTCAACCTCTGGTTGGGTACAGTGCAAAGGCTTTACTGCGGTCCACGAATATGTAATCGACTATTCTTTGATCTCGGTTATTTTCTCATAAAGTTCCAGAGGTTAGTAAGGCATGACTTGCTTTACTAAATCAATCATAGTTTTCTATAACAATCATCTTTTTCCTCATATTTTCCAGTGTTCTGAACAGCATATATACGTACCAGTGATACTTGACGTATCTAACTCTAGTAGTTTCATTACTTCTCCTACTGATGATAATTCTAACCAATTTCTGTTAGTTAACCCTTTCGTCCCTTGTTTTTTTTTTTCCTGGCACCGCCCCGTCTCCTCGGTGAATACCTCTTCTCCAGGTAACCTTCTGCTTATTTCCTCATAAGCCTCTATCTACTGTCAAAATTCCTCTCTTCTTCTTCTTCTTCGACTTTATAACCTGGTCTTTTACATTCGTCTTCTTTGTTATTTGGCTGTACTGTAGTTCGGCCTTTGTTGCTATGTCATTCTCAATCTGACACTCCTTCACTACTTATTCTTACATAATTATTCCTAGCTTTACTGCTTATCTCCCATATCTCTATCGTCCTCTGTATTCTGCACTTTTTCCATGTACTTTTCCTCCTTCCTTTGACTCTCTGTATTTTGACTTCCAGCCCCTCCTACTGTTGCCTCCAGGCCCTTTCTGGGGAGGACCTCCATTACCTCAGAGGTGTCTGACTGTTCAGTTCATTGTCCCATTGAATTCCATTTAGAAAAATCTCTCATTCCTGCGTAGTGTCCTCTTCTGTAATATGGTTTACTACTGATACCTTCTTTTATCTACACTCCTACTTCTACAAAATATTCAAAGCTAAGCACCATGGGGGTCACTAACCCCTGGTGTAAGTTCTTATACAGTTTCACCTATGTCAGATATGCTTAAGGTGAAAAACATATCGAGTCAAGCTGGTTAGTTTTCTGCCCTCATTTTCGTGGTTTTTGTAACGTGTTGGGTCATGAAATTTTTACATTACTGCATCCATAAATTTTGCTAAAAGAATATTTCTGACCCCCCAGTGTGGATCTCAGTTATACCAGTCAATTTCTTTATGACCGAAATCACCTACAACCAGCAGCCTTGCTTCAGTCTTACTCGCTCTGTGCTTTCTATAGAATTTATGTTATGGTTCTATTCTTGCTGTGTGCCGCTTCCGTCTTCTGTTGTTCAGTAGGCGGTTAAATATCACTGCTACTATTACTGTGGATCCCTAATCATTGGTCCTATTATATAGTTACTGAGAATCATTAATATCCATGTTTCTCAGCTCCTCAAAAATTCCACTGATGCCTTACCATTACGACAACTCCTCCTCCATTCACTGTCTCTTCTCACAATGATGTACCCCTCTAAAATTAATGTATTGTTTATCATTGCTGAATGTTTTGTCTCTATGATAACTACAATGTGTGGATGCTCCTATACTACTCTGTTCTTTAATTCACCAGTTTTATTTGTGATTACATCTGCATTTGCATACCACACACTGATTTATTTTTACCATTGGGAATCCTGGTACTGAGACTAGTTTCTAGGAGTGCAAGTGGGAGAGAAGGTATTAGTGTAGATAGCATGGGATGGGAAGGGAAACGAAATGGTATTATTAGGGTTGTCTTGGAAGATGAGAGGGGTGGAGGTTGAAGTGAATGTGAGACACAGAAAGTAGCTGGACATTGAGTGTTATTCAGATTGGAGAGGGTAGGAAAGAGAAGGGAGGGGAGATACGTAATTGTGGTAGTAAGGAGAGAAATAAGTTGGAGAAAATAAAGGAGAACTGGATGGCGGGGTGAGGAATAGGATGAGAGAGTGAGGGGATGGGAAGGCAATGGCGGATTTACCGATAAGCGGACTGAACCCTGAATACCGAGGGTTCTCAAATCTCTTTGTTTCTTAACCATACCTTGAGTCGCTCCTCGATCTCTAACATTTGATGATTTGACACATGGCCACAAATACTTCCTTGCAAACCATTTTGACTCTGAAATGAAAACACAAAGTTTTTAAGTTGATCTCATATTTTGGGAATATTTATTTTTTAAAAAATCAAATGTAAACAACATGGTTGCAGTGGGCAGCAGCAGCAGCAGCAGTCATAAAATCAATCGACCATCTGGTCCTAACGTTAAAAGTTTATTTCTAATGGATAACTAAAGTGTAATGAACACTTGTCAATGGTCAGCAATAATCCACGTAGAGACAGAAACTTAGAAGATTAATTGATCTGTATATTTCGATCCCCTTCTGGGATCCTCTTCAGTGGATTTCTAATGGTAAAATTTAATTTCCATTCCCCCTTTAGGGGTTGCCGTTAAGGAATTCCCTAAAGGGGTTGCCGTAAAGAGACCCTATAAAGAGCCCACCTAAGGGCACCCCCCAAAAAAATGTTGTTCCCCTTAGGGTCATTAAGCCTCTAAATCCGCTACTATGCAAGGGAGCGAGGATATAGGTGTGTGTGTGTGTGTGTGTGTGTGTGTGTGTGTGTGTGTGTGTGTGTGTGTGTGTGTGTGTGTGTGTTACCATTTTGTCCTAGGCACATGTCGATTAGACACTAGGCCTGTTGTATGTATGTGTGTGTGTGTAACGAAACACTTCGAAATGTTTCGGCCCCGCCGGGAATTGAACCCGGGCCCTCCATGCGTGAAGCAAGAGCGCTAGCCACCATGCCATCGGGGCGTGTGTGTGTGTGTGTGTGTGTGTGTGTGTGTGTGTGTGTGTGTGTGTGTGTGTGTGTGTGTGTGTGTGTGTGTGTGTGTGTGTACGTGTACGTACTCGCGTGTTTTTCGTTCATGCACGCATTTTCTTAGTGTACAGTACTCAGTTTGATAGACGAGGCTGCTGGGTGTATCTAGGCTTCCTTGGTTACAGGTATGGGATGTCTGTACGGCTCACATCTGCTGGGAAACCTTGCTAGCTCCTAGGTGCTGAGGAAGGAGGAGGTAGATAAGAAATTCTGAATGGGCAGAGGGAAGAGAAGATTGTGGGCGGAGGAGTCTCTCGCTGCCAGGAGTCTACTAAAAGAAGAATCCTGGCAGAGAGACTGATTAGAGACTAATAAATGATTAGTGTGTCTCATTCTCCGTTTCAGTCTATTTCCCCAATTCGCTAATCTATAAATTCTAGAACTGTTAGTAAAAGTTATGCCAGATATAAGAATGAGAAACAGAAGTAGGGTAAGTACTATGCCTTCTGGAACAGAGCTTGTTATTGTGGTATTCTCCTATTTCACTGTTTCATATTGGAAAGATAAACACATAAGCAGTACAATGTGATCCCCCATTGACAACGTTTCGCCCACGCAGTGGGCCCTATCGAGTCATAGACAGATCCACCTGCAGCGTGTGTGTGTGTGTGTGTGTGTGTGTGTGTGTGTGTGTGTGTGTGTGTGTGTGTGTGTGTTCACCTAGTTGCGCTTGCAGCGGTCGATTCATAGATTCTAGCCCTGCCCTCTTAACTCCTGTCGACTGGATTTATTTACCTCTGACCTCGAGGCCACGATCACACCATCTCTTGAACCTGTGTTTGCTTCCTCCTCCTCTGGTGTGTCCCACTACCCATCCTGAGACTGAAAAAAAAAGGTTTCAACGGTCCCTGTGACCCATTAGCTTCTTCAGCTGCCATCTATACTCCCAGGCTGCCTCTCCTCGCATTTCACTGTCCCTATCCTGAGAGGTTTGCATGTTATTCCTTGTCCTCCTCCTCTAGGGTTGTTAGTTTGATGTCTTCACTGGTCCTCCTCTTCCAGTGTTGTTAGGTTGATGTCTTCACTGGTCCTCCTCTTCCAGGGTTGTTAGTTTGATGTGTTCACTGGTCCTCCTCTTCCAGTGTTGTTAGGTTGATGTCTTCACTGGTCCTCCTCTTCCAGTGTTGTTAGGTTGATGTCTTCACTGGTCCTCCTCTTCCGGGGTTGTTAGGTTGATTTCTTCACTGGTCCTCCTCCTCTAGGGTTGTTAGTTTGATGTGTTCACTGGTCCTCCTCTTCCAGTGTTGTTAGGTTGATGTCTTCACTGGTCCTCCTCTTCCGGGGTTGTTAGGTTGATGTCTTCACTGGTCCTTTTCTTCCAGGGTTGTTAGTTTGATGTCTTCACTGGTCCTCCTCTTCCAGGGTTGTTAGGTTGATGTCTTCACTGGTCCTCCTCTTCCGGGGTTGTTAGGTTGATGTCTTCACTGGTCCTCCTCTTCCAGTGTTGTTAGGTTGATGTCTTCACTGGTCCTCCTCTTCCAGGGTTGTTAGTTTGATGTCTTCACTGGTCCTCCTCTTCCGGGGTTGTTAGGTTGATGTTTTCACTGGTCCTCCTGTTCCAGAATTGTTAGGCTGATGTATCCCTGGTCCTCCTCTTCTAAGACTAGGGGTTATTGTGGGGAAGGTTCTTGCAGTGAGAGTGAAGATTGTTGGTATAGGTGAGGGAAGATGGAGAGTAGTAGGTGGTGTTTGAGAGGAGGGGGATAAGAGTGAAGGGTAGGTGTGGGGAGGTCATTGCAGTGGAAGGGATCAGAATAGTGGATGTAGATGAGGGAAGTTTAGGGACAGGGTGTGGCTGGTCTTGGAGTTATTGTGTTTGAGTGGGAAGGGAGGTTGAGACTTGAGCAGTGTTTGTCGGGACTATGCGTGGTGCCACCCTAGAGGCTGAGATTCTGCACCTTTTCTATTATTTTCTTCTGTAAACGTCGATGTGTGTGTGTGTGTGTGTGTGTGTGTGTGTGTGTGTGTGTGTGTGTGTGCGCGAGCGCCTGCTTGTGTCAACTTCCCTGTGTTTCTTCACATGACCACACAAACATACCTTCTTCTTCCTCCCTCCAACTTACCCTACAACAATCACCCTCCTCCCAGCACGTACATTTTACCTCCATAACTTGCATATCCAGCAAGTGGCTGCACTGCTCTGGTGGCCAAAAAAAGAGAAAGCGTGTACCTGAGCAGGAAAACCCCGGCCCGCGGAGTTCAGGTCTTGTAGATGAGAGGTGAGAATGTTACATGACGCTTTAGAAAGTCTATAAAAGCTAGTTTGCCCTCCTATTACCCAGCATAATCGCCGTGTTCGAGTCTACAGTGGTAGTTAGTCCAGGTTTTTTTTTGTTTCGTATTACGTATATATAAATGATGTAATAATTAAATACAGATAATTTTTGATCCTTGTGAGTCTTTGATGAAACAATAAATATGTTTTGTTCAGAATTTAATTCTCAGCTGTGTTCCTATTTCAGTTTTACATTTTTATAATGTTTTTTTCATTATGGTTTTCGTGCTCTAAATTTTTTTTTTACTGGAGCGCAGCTATGTGATTTTAATATTTTGAGTCCTTTGATATTTACCTAGCATGAATTTTATGTTAAGCAATTCTTTCATGAATTTCGATTTTTTTTTGTGTTTTTGTGAGCGTCTGTAGTCCACCTCTGCCAACTCCCACTCCTAGTCATTGTTCACTAAGAAATGAACAAGCAACTAAAAGGCTATGTGATATGAACTTTAAAAAAGGCCACGTTCACACATGTTGATCAGTTCATCTCGGTGAACCTAGCAAACAGGACTATCACATACCACTCACGAAATCGTAATAACACGATTGTAAACAAATCATGCAACGGCCCACCCGTTCCATGAGAAGTGAGTCCTAAACTCACAGGCCAATTCGTTAACCACTCTGCTTGTGAGTTCCAGGACACACTTGCCGTGGGTCCAAACCTTAGCCGTTCCTTGATCTATCACATACCATATTCCCGAGCGACTGCCACAGCGTGAGAAAATATAAAAAGGCAGAGGCATTGGCCCTTTGCATGACGTAATATTAGTAAGTCAAGGAAACAATCCCCACTGGGTAATGGAAAACTACTCCGATGGAATGATAATCAACTATAGATGTATTTCGGTCACTGTGTGATCCGAAAACGTATCCCTGTATTCCATAACCCCAGTCCTTGTTAATGGTATAGTGCAGAGTGCGCCGTAAGTTGATAATGCAGTTAAATATTTGTGTTGAAGATCTGAAGAGAATCAGAAGAGACATTCACAAGTCATCATATGGAAACTAATATCTATTTTTTTATAATAAAAATTATAAATTAGGACATACACAGACCAAGTCTAATTCAAATATTTCAGAGGAAGCTAAAAAAAAAAAATCCTACAACATACCAGCACATTAAGTTTAAAATCGTTCAGATGTTGCGATATCAAGTAATTAGCTAATCAAATGAGACACTCAGAAGTTAAGGTATGAAAAGCAGTGTTTTTAATTTTTTTCCAGTTAAAAAAAAAACAAATAGGAACCTCCACAAGCTAAAATCAGTCAAAGCTTTTCTCTAACATTGACCAACTTTCCAGAAAATAAGTTTCATGTAAGTTTAGTGTACATAACATACAAATTTTTCGCAATGGTAGTGAGGGCAGACGGATCTTATAGACACATAAAGGAACATTTAATCTAGCCTATGATAACCAAATAAAGTCAAACTGCATGACTTATTTCTGGCCACAACAGACGTTCTCCAGTTATTAAACATAAGCCAATTTGACTAACAAAACTGGCACATGATAACTCCCGCGATCTACCATCAAGAAATTATTTTCCTTCGGGAAGAAATTATTTTCCTTCGGGAAAAAAATATTTTCCTTCGGGAAAAAATTATTTTCCTTCGGGAAGAAATTATTTTCCTTCGGGAAAAAATTATTTTCCTTCGGGAAGAAATTATTTTCCTTCGGGAAGAAATTATTTTCCTTCGGGAAGAAATTATTTTCCTTCGGGAAGAAATTATTTTCCTTCGGGAAGAAATTATTTTCCTTCGGGAAGAAATTATTTTCCTTCGGGAAAAAATTATTTTCCTTCGGGAAGAAATTATTTTCCTTCGGGAAGAAATTATTTTCCTTCGGAAAAACACATCAGAACTAAAAGTTTAAAGCCGACTAGAAGATGAATTTTCGAGTTGTTGCTCAGAATCCAACAAAATTTATGCCTACGCAGCCTAAAGAAGAGATTGCCTGATATTTTTTTTTTTCGTTTTTTCTTCCTCCAACTTTTCGATTTTGTTTCGATCACAACTCGAGAACGCCTTATCCAATCGGCTTCAAATTTTCAACACCTGTGTATGATAACGAGGGCCATTCGTTCACAATTGTCGTATTTTAATCAGAGGAAAGCGCGCTAAACCTGAAAGGGTTATACAGCGCCTGTGGAATGCGAGGCTTTCAAGTTCGATCCAAGCAAGAAGAACATAAGTCCAGTTCCTTGGATCAAGAGCCCCCTCAACAGCATCAGGGCAAAATAATGCTGTAAGGTAAAAATAATACTATACCATTACGGGATTAAAAATGACAATATAGCATCACAACACTGCATGCAACACATCAACCTTCTGTTAAGTAGGACACAACACTGCATGCAACACATCAACCTTCTGTTAAGTAGGACACAACACTGCATGCAACACATCAACCTTCTGTTAAGTAGGACACAACACTGCATGCAACACAGCAACCTTCTGTTAAGTAGGACACAACACTGCATGCAACACAGCAACCTTCTGTTAAGTAGGACACAACACTGCATGCAACACATCAACCTTCTGTTAAGTAGGACACAACACTGCATGCAACACAGCAACCTTCTGTTAAGTAGGACACAACACTGCATGCAACACATCAACCTTCTGTTAAGTAGGACACAACACTGCATGCAACACAGCAACCTTCTGCTAAGTAGGACACAACACTGCATGCAACACATCAACCTTCTGTTAAGTAGGACACAACACTGCATGCAACACATCAACCTTCTGTTAAGTAGGACACAACACTGCATGCAACACATCAACCTTCTGTTAAGTAGGACACAACACTGCATGCAACACATCAACCTTCTGTTAAGTAGGACACAACACTGCATGCAACACATCAACCTTCTGTTAAGTAGGACACAACACTGCATGCAACACAGCAACCTTTTGTTAAGTAGGACACAACACTGCATGCAACACATCAACCTTCTGTTAAGTAGGACACAACACGCATGCAAACACAACCTTCTGTTAGTAGGACACAACAGTGCATGCAACACATCAACCTTCTGTTAAGTAGGACACAACACTGCATGCAACACATCAACCTTCTGTTAAGTAGGACACAACACTGCATGCAACACATCAACCTTCTGTTAAGTAGGACACAACACTGCATGCAGTACATCAACCTTCTGTTAAGTAGGACACAACACTGCATGAAACACATCAACCTTCTGTTAAGTAGGACACAACACTGCATGAAACACATCAACCTTCTGTTAAGTAGGACACAACACTGCATGCAAACACTATCAACCTTTCTGTTAAGTAGGACACAACACTGCATGAAACACATCAACCTTCTGTTAAGTAGGACACAACACTGCATGCAACACATCAACCTTCTGTTAAGTAGGACACAACACTGCATGAAACACATCAACCTTCTGTTAAGTAGGACACAACACTGCATGCAACACATCAACCTTCTGTTAAGTAGGACACAACACTGCATGAAACTCAACCTTCTGTTAAGTAGGACACAACACTGCATGCAACACATCAACCTTCTGTTAAGTAGGACACAACACTGCATGCAACATCAACCTTCTGTTAAGTAGGACACAACACTGCATGAAACACTCAACCTTCTGTTAAGTAGGACACAACACTGCATGAAACACATCAACCTTCTGTTAAGTAGGACACAACACTGCATGCAAACATCAACCTTCTGTTAAGTAGGACACAACAATGCATGAAACATCAACTTCTGTTAAGTAGGAGACAACACTGCATGAAACACATCAACCTTCTGTTAAGTAGGACACAACACTGCATGAAACATCAACCTTCTGTTAAGTAGGACACAACACTGCATGAAACACATCAACCTTCTGTTAAGTAGGACACAACACTGCATGAAACACTTCAACCTTCTGTTAAGTAGGACACAACACTGCATGAAACACATCAACCTTCTGTTAAGTAGGACACAACACTGCATGCAATACATCAACCTTCTGTTAAGTAGGACACAACAATGCATGAAACACTTCAACATTCTGTTAAGTAGGAGACAACACTGCATGAAACACATCAACCTTCTGTTAAGTAGGACACAACACTGCATGCAATACATCAACCTTCTGTTAAGTAGGACACAACACTGCATGAAACACTTCAACCTTCTGTTAAGTAGGACACAACACTGCATGAAACACTTCAACCTTCTGTTAAGTAGGACACAACACTGCATGAAACACATCAACCTTCTGTTAAGTAGGACACAACACTGCTGAAATTTTGAAGGTACTCAAAGGAACCTGTCTGCACCTGTCACATGGACACAACAGTTAGGAATGGCTTATTTGCAAATAGTTCCATGAATCTTGCCTAAGATACATTACACAGTCATTGAAAATTTGAAGCTGATCGACGAAGGCGTTCTTGAGAAAACGAAAGTGTTGCTGAGAATGTTCTGAAAACTAGTTGTCTCACTTCATTAAACTTAAAAACGCCATAAAACCTTGGATTTTTATTTATTTTCCAATTTATTTTTTTAAATTTACATTCTACTTAAAAATTTCTACAATACTATAAAAAAAATATTTTGTTTTGAATTTAAAAAAAAAATCGTATTTGTTAAAATTAGTAAAAATTGGCTTATTCGCAACAGACAGCCCAAAATTAGTACGAAAATACTTTGTATTAAGATACACCGGCATTTAGGATTTGAAGCCGATCAGAAGAGACATTCACTAGTTATTACATGAGAAACAATTTGCTTAATGAAACTGGCAACTTGAAATTTATACATCTCTGAATGAGTGTTTTAATAAAGCCCATCAATAGTAAACGTTTGAAGCTGATCAGACACAGCATTCTCCAGTAACTGATCTGATTCCAAAGATTCCAAGTTTTCATAGCAATTTCAATACAATTTGCAGCGTGCAGCTACTGGGACTGAACTTCTGGGTTATCATCCTTAAACTTGTGGGTTATCATCCTTAAACTTGCGGGTTATCATCCTTAAACTTGTGGGTTATCATCCTTAAACTTGTGGGTTATCATCCTTAAACTTGTGGGTTATCATCCTTAAACTTGTGGGTTATCATCCTTAAACTTGTGGGTTATCATCCTTAAACTTGTGGGTTATCATCCTTAAACTTGTGGGTTATCATCCTGATTATAGAAAGCCAATCAGAAGAAGCATTCTTCAGTTACTGAATAAAAAATGATTATTCATATTTAATAAAATTGGCAAATTGTGACTTACTTCGTCTACTGGCAAACTGAACCTTGTGGTCAGGAAATCACATCATTGGTGAAAATTTCAAACCGATCAGATGAGTCATTCTCCAGTTATGGAACGGATTCCAACGATTCCAAAACGAAACTTAATAGATACACAAAGGAAACTTCATAGATACTACTGTCTCTTAAGATGCATTACTTATTAAATACTGAAGCCGATCAGAAGAGGTAAACTGAAAATTATGTAACGTGACTTAAAGGGAATAAAAATCTCACAATATTCTGCACATAAATGGTAAAACCTTCACTCTCCGCCGTCGACAAGTTCTTTATCAACTTTTCTGAACGTTCGATGCTCCACCACTGAGGATTTTGGAAGTTATCCCAGCCATTCCAGGATGCTGGGCGTGGGTTCAACACCGTTGTTCATAGGGCATTTGAGCATGCCAGTTGTTCCAAAAATTTGGTCCTCGTTATCATACACAGGTGTTGAAAATTTGAAGCCGATTGGATAAGGCGTTCTCGAGTAGTGATCGAAACAAAATCGAAAAGTTGGAGGAAGAAAAAATTATAAAAAAAAATCAGGCAATCTCTCCTTTAAGGATACTCTATAAATAAAAAACTAATCTGTCGTGGACTAAAAGAAATAAAACAGGAACATGAAAAGCATGAGTGTGATTAGAGAGCTCACTAAGTGTAAGGGAACCAAGACGCTTCAAGATGTTCTCTTAGTGCATAAGGAAAATCACCACTAAAACCCTGGAAGTCTTCAAGAGAGAATTTTATAAATTCATCAGCTCAAAAGTTGAGGTAGTCAGTCCGTCAAGACTACGGAGTTCTTCACCAACTCCGAGGCTGACGGACTGATACCTCCTCTTTTGTATATAATTCTTCACATTATGTCCTTGTATTGTATTGATAAACCCACATGTGGTATAAACCTTGGTAATAAACACCGACAAGTTGGTTTAGAAAAACACGTAGTGAGGAAGGTCCCAGGACCGAAACGTTTTCTAATAAATATGTCCTAGTGTTTGTTTACGTGTTTTTCTAAATAAAAGCCACATGTGTCTAATTCTTCATCGTGTTGGTACTATATGCCATTTATATATAACCTCTGTTTCTAAAAGGAAACTTGACAAGTTTCATCAAACTATTCGTGATCAGCCGGGACATAGTGTGTATACCGAGGTGCGTGCCGGTTGCATCTGCCGTCAAGTAGGAGCCCCGCTCTGAGACACATCGATCGGGATGAGCAAGCAATGCTTGTCTGACCCATCAGCAGGCAGGTTATGATCTACTGTTAGTAAGCAGGACTGGAGCAAGACAACTGGTGCTAGATGACTGCAATCAATACTATATAGATTAGAAAACTTGGACACACACAGGACATAGTTGAGGAGGTCAAAGACGTGGAGGGCAAACCTCTAGGAGTCGACAGTGAGGAATTTCTTGATCCGAAAAATACATGAGTGGGTGTGAGTTGAACCTGACTAGCTTGTGTTAATAGGTCTGATGCAGTACTTCTTCTCAAGTGGATGTGACTTGGACCTGACTAGATTACCTGGAGTTTACCTGGAGAGAGTTCCAGGGGTCAACGCCCCCGCGGCCCGGTCTGTGACCAAGCCTCATGGTGAATCAGAGCCTGATCAACCGGGCTGTTACTGCTGGCCGCACGCAGTCCGACGTACGAACCACAGCCCGGCTGGTCAGGTACTGACTTTAGGTGCCTGTAAAGTGCCTTCTTGAAGACAGCCAGGGGTCTATTGGTAATCCCCCTTATGTACGCTGGGAGGCAGTTGAACAGTCTTGGGCCCCTGACACTTATTGTGTTGTCTCTCAACGTGCTAGTGGCACCCCTGCTTTTCATTGGGGGGATGTTGCATCGTCTGCCAAGTAGATTAGGCCAGTAGATTAGATTGGGTCAGTAGTTTGGGCCAGTAGGTGACTTGGACTTGCCTAGCATAGGTCAGTAGGCCTGTTGCAGTGTTTCTTTCTTATGTTCTTATGACACGTCAAGGTATTCAGGAGGACGAGGAGTGTAGATGACCCAACAAGATTGGACCAGTTACCACGAGTAATTACTACCATTAAAGTTATATTAACACTGCACACATTAGGAGAGGATCTCCCTTTGAATATAAAGTAAGGAAGAATCAAAGCGCGAGATTCCTGAGTGACTTGAATATATCCAAAGCTCAGATGCTCAACAAAGCATTAATCAAAGAAACTTCCCAAGAGCTAGAAGACAACAAATGTAATATTAATAGTAAAGGTGAGAGACAGGGTCCCTAAAGTAGAGATCAGTATCTTTGAAAAGCGGCCCATCTAAGGTGATTATAATGATGTACAAGAAAGTAATAAACCAGGCGAGGGGCATGAACTTTATCAAAAACCCACAATACAAGTTTAAAATGTCAGACTGACAGAAATTAGGCAGGAAAGGGAGGAGTGTGCATCTTACCGGACTCCTACAACGCACTTGTATTAATTAATGTTGGTAGAATTAACGCACTTAATACGCTGCCTCACAGCCCTTTGCACACAAACCAGAGGTGCGGAATTGGGTTATATTAAAGGTGCTAAGACTTATATAAAGAAGTGCGAAAGACGAGATAAAGTCCCGGTGAGCGATGAAGTGTCAATAAAGACGAGTGTAACATGTGGAGTGGCCAAAGAATCAGCTTAAAAATTCATATTGTTCCTGACAGATATAAATTATTTTTTTTCTGAACAAATTTACTCTATGTCATTATTTGATGCCAAAGTGATGGTGAAGATTCAAAAATTGAATTCATGGATAGTATACAATACCGACAAGATTGTTGCTCATGTGTCTAATTTTTTATAAAAAACAAATGAATTATTGCAGGAAGACTAGAACAGTCTTCAGTAATAGTCAAATACATGGTTACTTAAAGTCATCCCAAACACATACACAATGTTGAAATTGGAAGCTGCAAAAGTACGTCATGCCAAACCTGTCCTTGGAAAAAAAGTCCAAAGGCTAAAGAACATGTGAACCGCGATCAGGATCTTTAATTATTTATTAGTCAAAATGTTTTATGCACGACAAATCCTAGATTATGCAGAGCCAGTGTGGAACCCTCAAAAGACCTGTTGTTATAGGAATGTCGCTATGCTTTCCAGTGTCATCCGGGAGAATATTAAGTCAAGTACCCTATGGAGTTTCAAGCCTCCAGGGTATCACAAACAAACACATAGACACACACACACAAAACAAAAACAGGCCAAGTGCCTGCCGACAAGTGCCTTCGACAACTAGTAATTAAACACACTCAAACACACACAAAAAAATCACCACGGGCCAAGTACCTATCGACAAATGTTTATACAATTAGTAACTAATTAACACACACACACACCTACAAAGAGGCCAAGTGTCCTTGATAAATGGTAACCAACATACACTGCCCTCCCCCCACACACAAAATAGGACAAGTGTTTATCGACAAGTAGTAACTACTACTACAGACATACACACACGAGGTATCAGAGTGGGCGCCTGTGAAAAGCGGGGTTCCAAAGGGGTCAGAACTAGGACCGGTGCTGTTTCTGGTATATGTGAATGACATGACGGAAGGAATAGACTCAGAAGTGTTCCTGTTTGCAGACGATGTGAAGTTAATGAGGAGGACAAGGAAGGATTACAAAGGGATCTGGACAGGCTGCAAGGCTGGTCCAAAAACTGGATCATGGAGTTCAACCCCACCAAATGCAAAGTCATGAAGATTGGGGAAGGGCAAAGAAGACCGCAGACAGAATACAGTCTAGGGGGCCAAAGACTACAAACTCACTCAAGGAAAAGGATCTTGGGGTGAGTATAATACCGAGCACATCTCCTGAGGCGCACATCAACCAAATAAATGCTGCAGCATATGGGCGCCTAGCAAACCTAAGAATAGCATTCCGACATCTTAATAAGTAATCGTTCAGGACCCTGTACACTGTGTACGTTAGGCCCATACTGGAGTATGCAGCACCAGTTTGGAACCCACACCTAGCCAAGCACTTTAGAAAATTAGAGAAAGTGCAAAGGTTTGCATCGAGACTAGTCCCGAAGCTAAGGGGCGACGACACTGGAGGACAGGAGAGATAGGGGGGATATGATAACGACATATAAAATACTGAGAGGAATCGACAAGGTGGACAGGGACAGGATGTTCCAGAGATAGGACACAGAAACAAGGGGACATAATTAGAAGCTGAAGACTCAGATGAGTCACAGGGATATTAGGAAGTACTTCTTCAGTCACAGAGTTGTCAGGAAGTGGAATAGTCTGGAAAGTGATGTAGTGGCGGCAGGATCCATACATAGCTTTAAGAAGATAAAGCTTATCGAGCAGGGAGAGAGTGACCTAGTAGCAAGCAGTGAAGAGGCGGGGCTAGGAGCTATGAATCGACCCCGGCAACCACAATTAGGAGAATACACACACGCTAGCGCGCGCATACACACACACACACACACACACACACACACACACACACACACACACACACACACACACACACACACACACACACATGCACGCAAGCACAAAATAATCAGACTGGTACCAGAAATGAACAAGAATTATGAGGAAAGTTTGCATGAAGTATACGTACTGAGGAGAGCAGAACAGAAGATATGATCAGGACAATTCTGCAGGCATGTACACAGTAGACAAGGACACGCAGCCACCAGCTGAGCTGCTACGTGTGTTGTGCAAACAAGAGACTAGTTGTGTTCTGAGCAGTTTACCACTAAACCACAGCCAAGTCAACGGCAACTTCAAGAATGATGGTTGCAACAATAGTGACAGTGATGGTTGCAACAATAGTGACAGTGATGGTTGCAACAATAGTGACAGTGATGGTTGCAACAATAGTGACAGTGATGGTTGCAACAATAGTGACAGTGATGGTTGCAACAATAGTGACAGTGATGGTTGCAACAATAGTGACAGTGCTACCGGTGCGAAGAACAACACATCTGTCGACATCGGTATTCTTTCAAGATACGTAGATGAATGGTTCAGAGAACCGACACGTTGATAAATTAGACACATGTGCAACACTTGGGTATCTTTAATGAGGAAACGTTTCGCCACACAGTGGCTTCATCAGTCCATACAAAGGAGAATGGTGAAGAACAGGAGGGTTTGAGGTAATCAGTCCCTCAACATTGAGTCGATGTAATCAGTCCATCAATCTTGAAAAGAATACAGCATTTGTGCGAAGTGGCTTGTATACTGTAGGCAGGTGGAGTGCAGCAGTCGTAGGTGGTGTCACATTTGACTGTCTGACACAGCAACATCTTGGGATCTTAATACAGGGAATTCTTCACTTGCCTGACCCTTGGTCATGACCTACTTCCACATTCGTCAAATGTGATACCATCTACGACTGCTGTTCTATCATTTAGATGGTTGATGTAGATTTGTGAGCAGCAAGGGACGCAACACTGACCCGTGTGGAATGCCATTTGTGACTAGTCCTCATTCTGATTTCTCCCATTTTGTGTAAGTCCTGTAGCCTAACAGTCAGCGCTCACGCCTGCTGTCAGAATCTTATATAATCATGTAATGATAGAAAAATGCACTATTGGTTTGAACAAATGTTCATGTGAAAATAATGACTAAATTTACCTGCTTTTATGTATTTCCTGCGTTATGAAAAGTACATCTTAGTGATGAATATTTGTACATAAATATAATTATGTATTCTGTGGGTTTTTTTCTGTCCTACATTCAGAGGTCCCTAAAATTAAATATATGCAGCTTGTTAATATTACGAAAGTAGATCCCAATTGCGTCTTTATCACAAATATTATTTAAATGGAACAATCTGCCAGGATTGGCAGATTGTTCCAAATTTGTAAATTATTATCTATTTACACAACTTTATTTTATTTTGCTTTTTTAAAATCTATCATTGTCATTTTATTTTTACTTTTTATAAAATCTGTCATTGCCAAATATTCCCAATTACAGTTTATAAATAATATTAGAATATTATAAAAATTATTAGAATATTATTTCAATCTACTTATTGTGATATCTGCTATTACCAAATACTACTATTTACAGTTTTCCATCTTATATACATAACAGTGCTAAACCTCACATAGTCTTTAAATTAGAATTGTGCATATATTATTCTACTATATATTTTAAACAACAACTGTTAGCTTTAGTGCATTCACAGTTCAGAGTGCTACATTATTTTATAATTTTATCATAATAGCTTATACCTAGTTAATACTCTAACAATAGTTAATACTCATTCTAGCTTAATACATAGTCAACACGAATTTCATTATGTTTATTAGTTTCTTCAGTCTACTTGAGCAACATGCATCAGCTATACACTTGTCCAAGCATTCCTTTATTACACACATCAATACTGGAACTCAACACACTATACATGATACAAAGAATTACCTTCAAACCTAATGATGAATGATCACGTCGACCCAGATATAAACCTATATAATCTAACTCCCAATCAAAATTTAATGGAAAGTAACTTCCTCTATTACACAGCATCACAAGTCAACACTGTCCTAAATACTGCTAAAATTATTACAATTCTTAATTACAATATCAGGTCCCTAAGCAAACACTATGATGACCTCCTGGCACTCCTTGATACCCTAAAGACAACCTTCTCCTGTATTATTCTTACTGAAACCTGGCTTAAGCAGGCCACAATATATATCTACTCAATACCAGGATACACTGCAATCCACAACTGCAGACCATACCAAATTGGGGGTGGTATTGCAATCTATTACTCCAATGAACTATCTTGTTTAAACACTACCTGCTTTAGTGATGAATATGGAGAATATATTTTTGCAAATTTTACTGTAAAAAACCTTAAGACTCCTATAACAATCGGTGCCATTTACCGGATGCCTCATACTAACATAACAAATTTTAGCGATAAATTAAAGACACTAATAACACAACCAAATGAACAAGCACCACCTCGTAGCTGGAGACTTCAACATTAACCTTGGCCTACCAGATGACCAGCCAGTAACTGACTTCATCAATAATATGAACAACACACTTCTCGTACCAACTATTACTAAACCAACCAGGCTGACTGAGACAAGTGCAACCATAATTGACCATATATGGACCAATATACTAGCCCCCCTTAAATCAGGGATAATTACAGACAACACTACGGACCACTACCCCACCTTCCTCTTAACAAACATTAATAAACCACCACTGGAATACAACAAAGTTTCTTTTAGACTTCATGACGAGGCCTCAATAAGTAACTTCACAGCAGAGCTAGGGTTGGTTGACTGGCCTACTGAATTCTCCAATGACAATGGTATCGATGATTGGATAGACATATTTCTTAATAAATTACTTAGACTATACAACAAACATTGTCCCATAAAAATGAAACAGATTACGAACAATAGGTTGCCCATGGCTAACTAACAGCATACTAAGATCCATTGATAAGAAACATTAATATGAAAAGCAATATAGACAGGGTCTAATACACAAAAATACTATTAAACACTATGCATCAGTTCTCACCAAACTAATAAGAAAGGTCAAGCAATTCTCAAAGGTGGTGACCTCACAGATGTAAATAACTACAGGCCAATCTCAAACTTACCGTTGCTATCCAAATTTTTTGAGAAACTCGTGCACAAGAGATTATATTCGTTTATTACAGTTCAAAGCATACTCAACCCCTGCCAATTTGGCTTTAGAAAAAACAAAAGCACAAACGATGCAATTGTAAAAATCTGGACCTACTTTACACAGCACTTGTAAACAAGGAATATCCGTTAGGACTCTTTATTGACCTAAGGAAAGCTTTTGATACAGTAGACCACGGCATCCTACTCCAAAAATTTGACCATTACGGTATAAGAGGCCACACTCTTATATATTTCAAATCCTATCTTACTAACAGGTATCAATACGTCACCATTAAAGACACAATCTTATCTACACGACCACTTGATACTGGAGTGCCACAGGGAAGTGTCCTTGGTCCTCTGCTCTTCCTCCTATACATCAATGATCTTCCCAACGTATCACAACACCTTAAACTGATTATCTTTGCTGATGATACGACTTATGTCATCTCTCACCCAAATCTTGCCTCACTCAACACCATTGTTAATGAAGAGTTACTAAAAATATCAACCTGGATGACAGCCAACAAACTTACACTTAACACTGACAAAACCTTCTACATTATGTTTGGTAACAGAACAGGTGTTGCACAACTGAACATAATGATTGACAACACTCCTATTGCTAAACACAATGAGGGTAAATTCCTGCGCCTACACCTGGAGAGCAACTTGAATTTCAGCACCCATATCAACCACATAGCAAAAAAAAGTATCCAAAACGATTGGGATCCTCTCTAAGATACGTTACTATGTACCACAATCAGCCCTACTCACACTATACTATTCACTCATCTATCCCTACCTCACCTATGCCATATGTGCTTGGGGATCAACAGCAATAACCCACCTAAAACCAATATTAACTCAACAAAAAGCCGCAGTAAGAATTATCACGCAATCCAATCCCAGGCAACACCCCCCACTCTTCAAAGACCTAAATTTACTCACTGTTCAGAACATCCACACTTACTACTGTGCAACCTACATGTACAGAACCATAAATTCCAATATTAACCCTGAACAAAAACGCTTTCTTGACAATTGTGACAGGACCCATAGGCACAATACCAGACACAAAAATCTTTATGACATTCCCGTGTCTGGCTAAATCTATACAAACGTTCATTGTACATTAAAGGGCCTAAAATCTGGAACTCTCTACCTGAAAACTCCAGAACTGCAGACTCAGCCACCATTTTCAACACTATCATCAAAAAATATCTTATCTCACTAACACACCCCACCATCACCTAAATATATGAAAACCACCGATTCACACACACACACACACACACACACACACACACACACACACACACACACACACACACACACACACACACACACACACACACATCCTCCTCATCTACACCAACACTGACCCAAAGGACAGTAAACACAAAATCCCGAATATAGTTATTGTCTAATAAATCTCAAACTAGTTTTAAGTTTGCCTGATATACTCCAATATAGGAGCTTTAATAGAAACTATGTAACATGCCAAGACGAAACCATTTTTATTACTAATTTTGCAATCTAAATATTTTGAACTACCTCACTAGTGTAAATCTATCTAATCATTTGAAATTTGTATTCATTTGTAATTTGTAATATAGATTAAGAAGTAGTATTAGCCTGCCCGAAATGCCTAGCATGCCCAGGCATGCTAGCCATGCTAATGGCCATCTTTGTAATTATTGTCTTATAAATGTAAACCACACATTGTAATCTTTACAGAGAAATAAAAAAAACAGAAATCTGAATCTGAAATCTGATGAATGAGGTGAAGAAGGACTTACAAAGTATGATGAGACAGATGCTCTGTGTCGCATCTCTCTCCTCTGTGTTTTGTGCCTAGGTTAGGTTAGGTTTGTCAGGAAACAAAATAAATGTTTGCTGACGCGGGTCTTAGCCATATGAAGACCCGCCGCTGGAGCTTTTGGTCACATGACCGAGGCCTTCCACCGGCTGCTTGCACCTCGGGTTATATAGGCGTTTGGGCGTAAGTAGCTTCTAATTCCATGTACTGCATTTTTTGTGGGGGAAAGGAAGCGGGAAATCAAAGCATAACTCATATTTGTGGTTTAATTCCCCTTTTCCTTCTTTTCCTCCTCACTCTCTTCCTACTCTTCCTACTCTTCCTGCTCCTCTTGCCTCTCTTCCTCCTCCTTCCAAACCGAATTACATCAATAAGCAATATATATACATAAAAAATAGTTTTCGAACTTCAATCTCAGGCAGGAAAGACCCTTTTCTCGCCAGCTTTTGTGGGCTGGTATCAGGCTGGCGCTGTGTGAAAATGGCACGACGTTTCCAAGAAGCCTTTCAAGCGTGTCCATTGTGTTTATCTCCCTGGCTCACTTCATGTCCACAGAATTCACCTATTTGTGCTGGCTGGGGGTCGAGTCTCGGCACGCTTTGTATATATTATATCTCTCTTCGTGTGTGTGTGTGTGTGTACACTGAGTGCAGCCGTTCCTGTACACGTGAAGGGATATATATTTCAGTATTTTTTCACTTTAGAGTTTACTTTCATCTTCATGGATCCATATTGAGCATTAAAATATTCTTTACTGGTGTTGAAGAAGATCATTGCAGCGTGTGTGTAGGTGATGGGCTTCCACCGTAATTAACCAGCTAACGAGTCTTGTGCAACACGTCGGTAACTTTATTATCTTAATGTTTCGCCTGCACATCAGACTTCTTCAGTCGAATACAGGCGATTGTAACACTGGAGACAGTAGCAGTAGTTTTGACGTGATCATTCCATACCCATCCTCTGGGTGGTAGTCACTCCATACCCCTTCTGTGGATAGTAGTCACCCTACACCCATCCTGTGGTCAACCCTATATCTTTGATGGATGCTGTATCAACACATCCAATAAATTAGACACATATGCAACACAGTGGCTTCATCAGTCCAATACAATGAATGTAGATAAATGGTTCTCCGAACTATTTATCTACATTCCTGTCAGACACAGCAACATCTTGGCATCTTGATACAGGGAATTCTTCACCATGATCTACATCCACATGTGGATTTGTCCAATGTGATAACGCCTACTACTGCTTCATCTCACTATACTGTGTACGGTGGTATAAACCTTGGTAATAAATACCGACAAGTTGGTATAGAAAGACACGTAAGCAAACACTAGGACATATTTATTAGAAAACGTTTCGGTCCTGAGACCTTGATCACTTCTAACATACACAGATTGAAAGTCATTATATAGGCGGAGAGTGAGGTGTGAGTGACGTATGGTAACCTGAGTGAGGTTTGAGTGACGCATGGTGACCTGAGTGAGGTGTGAGTGACGCATGGTGACCTGAGTGAGGTTTGAGTGACGCATGGTGACCTGAGTGATGTTTGAGTGACGCTGGTGACCTGAAGAATGCCCTGTTGGGATGAGGACGGGTAGACGATGAGATCATGTGACTCCTGTGTTGCTGGGTAGGTGCTTCTGTGCCTGCTTGAGTATCATGTATGTTAATGTTTTAGAAATTTTGTGGTTTCCAGTGTTACGTTCTATTGTGTCGGTGACGGCGATTAGCGAGGCTTCTAGACACCGTCGGCGTCTGAGGTCTGGTTCGGTGAGAACGAGTTGTGCCTCAATCCAGTTCATCAAATCCCCCGTGGAGTCTCTGTGGAGGACACAGGCGTACCTTAAATCGTCTCTGTTACAGGCACTTCGATGCTCGTTCAATGTCGACAAGATAAATTAAGACACGTGTCTAATTTTCATCTTGTCGGTGTTGTATATCATTCATGTACACCTTGTTAGACACTGCAACATCATGGAGTCTTGGTTCAGAGGATATCTACATAATCTTCTTCACGGCTACTGCAACTACTACTACCACTAACCCAACTCTTGGGTATGACCTACTTCCACTGGGGAATCCCGCCTACCAGTGACTATGCCCTCGTCTGCTACCCGTCCCTATCCACTGACGCCTATATAAGCGCCAGCCTCCTTGCCTCTGCTCCAGAATCTCTTCAACAACGGTGCTCTTCACACCAACTCCAAGGCTGAGGGACTGATTACCTCATCTTTTGTATATAGTTCTACTGTCTTCAAGTTATGTCCTAGACTATGTATTGATAAAGCCACTGGATGACGAAACGTCTACAATAAAGATACCCAGATGTTGCATGTGTCTAATTTTCAATACAAAGAGCCCAGGAAAGACCCAATAGTGTGAGCTTAAAGTGGGGACAGGCGAAGAAAAGCACTGGAGAAGAGTGTCGTCAGTCGAAGAGAAAGGGCCAGGGCTAGACCCACTAGTGGAGTAATCATGGCAATGTAGAGGACAGAAGGAACGGGGGTCGTCCGGTGGTGGTCTTGGTTAATCAGGGACATGCAGGCGGGTAGGCAGGGCTCGGGAGAGGACAGCGCTCAGCTAGAAGTGTTAAGTGGAGCGTCTATGGTGGATTTGCGGTGGAAGACCCGTATCTGAATTTCTTAAAGGTGGATCTGGAGAGGTGGGACTGTTCAACTAGGTTTATTATGTCGGTTGTATGAATCTTCACAAATTTTTGCACTTGTTTAGGTGAGAAGAGATGGAGCTGCTCACAGGCTTATTTACCAATACCATCCTATAGTCTGGTGTAGTTCTTTGAAGAGCATGGAACTGTGGTTGGTTGGAGAGGTGTACAAGACCAGGTTGTTCCATTCAAGTCCATTAGCGTAGATATCAATCTTTTCTTCATCCTCAAATTCTGTAGATTAGGCCCCTCATGGGAGGTTCCTTGACGCTGCTAAGGGGCTCTTGATCAAGGGAATTGGATCTGTGCTCCGGTTCCCTCAATTGAGCCTGAATACCTTCCATCCCCCCACATGCGCTGTATAATCATACGGGTTTAGTGCTCCCCATGATTTTATATATATTATATGTAGATTAGGCTTATGTGGTCTTGGAGGTGGCGACTGGTTGTGAAGGAGTATGTTAGGACGCTTGAGAGATTAAGATTGGCTGGAGAGGTGCAGTGGAGTGGTTGACAATTGGGCGACTGGCTGTATAGGAGTGGCACTGGAGACTTGAGAGGCTGTGCTCTGCTGCACAGGTGTGGTGGTTTCAGTAGCATGAGACTTGTCAGCAACTGGAGTAGGTGGAGGAGCAGTTGACTGAGCAGCAGATGATCTCAGGTTGGCTGAATCATGGAAGTTTATGATGTTGGGAATGATCTTGAGTATATCAACGGAGGGAGCAGAGTCGGGGACTTTGAAGCTGGGCATGTTGTTCAGCATGTTGTTCAGCATGTTGTTCAGCATGTTCAGCTGCGCTGTCCAAGTGTGCATACACAATACAGTATATGAGATTTGATGGTGCAACGTCAGGAAGGTGTGGCTAGTGGATGGCTGCTGAGTGACTTCAAGGATCTTTGTGGTGTCTGCTTGTAGTTTTATGATGGCGGCATAATAATATATCTTTATTTACTACAAGGACATGTACAAGGTATACAGGCCTAGCTGACATCAACGACATACTACTATACAGAAAGCCTCTTGTTATGCAGAGCATTTCGGGCAAATTAGGTCCTTGTCCCAGGATGCGACCCACACCAGTCGATTAACTCCCAGGTACCCATTTTACTGATGGGTGAACATAGATCAACCGGTGTAAAGAAACACGCCCAATGTTTCTACCCGCGCTGGGAATCGAACGCAGACCCTCCCCGTGTGAAGCGAGAGCTTTAGCGATCAGGCCACGGGTGGAAGATCTGGTGGAGTTCAACTTCTTCAAGTCTTCTTGGTTCTTCTTGGAGATGAATTCCTTTCTCAAGGGACGTTTGGCTGCAAGAGTGGGGGGATCACTCTTGCAGTTAAGGCATTTTGGAAGTGAAGTGGTAATGCAGTTGTGAAAGTCGTGACCTTAACTGCCGCGCTCAAGGCTAAACTTATTCTTGATGCTGATATGTTTACTACATCTGCATTTTGTTTGCCTTCCAGTGCCTCCAGAACCATACTGTAGTAGGCCAATATTTGTGAGAGGCAGGGGCGATCTGCTCTAAACCCATGCTGTCCTGAGTTTGCAATTGTTGTGGATCTATGTGGTTAGCGAACTTACTTCTTAAACCCCTTTCAAATATTTTTATAATGTGAGATGTTAGAGGTATCGGTCTACAGTTCTTTGCTGTTGCTTTGCTACCACCTTTGTGGAGTGGCGCAATAACTAGTGTTAAACGACTATATGATGACATCCGTGTCTAGGCTCCCTCTCTATAGAATATTTAAGGCACATGATAGGATTTTCTTGCAGTTCTTGAACACAGAGTGCTATGAGTCTGGGCCTGGGACATAGTGAACGGGTAGGCTGTCAATGGCTTTCTCGAAGTCAATTGGGATTAGGGTTTTGTCAGAAATTTTGGAGACATTCACAAAGTTCTGAGTCTCGTTCATGAAGGATTCGTTCAGATGTTGACCTCTCTACTTCCTTGTCAAACTCTCTACAGGACAACCACTTTACTTTCCTATCAATCTCTCTACCTCCCTGTTGACCTCTGTACCTTCATATCAAACATTACCTCTCTGATAACCTCTCTACCTAACTGTTGACCTCTCTCCTTCCCTGTAAACCTCTCTACCTCTCAAGGGTTTAATGAGCCGTAGCAAACCCCGACCTACCTCACAGTAAGTTTTGCCCAGCTACTGGTTGGATCTCTTGCGTGTGGGAGAGCTTGTGGGCGGGCTCTCATCCATGACGCTTGACTGCCTGCTTCCTGCTACCTGACTGTCAAGGCACCGTCGGGTTGTATTAGTGGAAACTGCTAATGACTGTGCTCACCAATTTGTGTTAGTGAGGATAGAGTCTAAGCGTCTAGCCCCGCCTCTTTAGTTTCATCGTCCGCTATTACTGATGTCTGGTCTCTTGAAGCTTGCCATAGCCACTGCTGAAACACTTGCTTAAAGACACAGTGTCCACAAATATTGATAATACAAAAACACTTACAGTGGAACAAACCTTTATTGAGAATTTTTTTGGTGCTTATAGCACACAGTCTAGTGTAGGCACCACAGCTCGGCTGATCAGGAAGAGAATTTTGAACTTATCATATGCCTCCCATATACACAAGAGGAGGATATTGAAGAGTCTTGAGCCCTTTATAAGCATTGAGTTTTCTAACTATACTCGTTGCATCCCTGCCCAGTCATTTGATCTCTCTGTGAGACATTTTAGTGCGTATATTTAAAACTAATCCCTCCAAAATTCTAAACATTTAATTTATGAAGTATATTTCTCGCCTTCCTTCCAGGAAGTACAGTTGACAAGAATAACAGCGTTCTTAATTTAGGTACTTGACTGAATTTATATGGGGAGAAAAATATCTCAGCACATTCTCCAGATCTGAAATTTCTCCTGTCTTCAAGTGTCTTGAAGACCATCATGAGTATCATTAACTTGGCATCTCTTGCTCTGAAGGTGCTGTTGCTGCTATGAATATCTCTCTCCAGCTTTTATGTTCCCTTCACAATACCTTTCACCCTCGTCCTTGTTAAATTTCCTCCTTGCCTTTTAGCTTCTCTTGCCACCTCAGTAATGATCTTTATCTCCTCTAAGTATCTTTTAACTATTTTCTGTATCCTCTCTAATTGCCTTGGTTAGTTCCAATATTCTCTTCTTCTATTTGGATGCTATTTTCTCTTCCGATAACATTTCTTCTCATTGACTCCAGTTTCCTAATTTATTCCCATTCCTACTCTTTTAGTGTGTATGTGTGTGTTAGTTACCATTTTGTCCTAGGCACATGTCGATTAGACACTAGGCCTGTTGTATATATGTGTGTGTGTGTGTAAGGAAACACTTCGAAATGTTTCGGCCCCGCCGGGAATTGAACCCGGGCCCTCCGTGCGTGAAGCAAGAGCGCTAGCCACCATGCCATGTGTGTGTGTGTGTGTGTGTGTGTGTGTGTGTGTGTGTGTGTGTGTGTTGTGTATGTGTCTGTGTATGTGTCTGTGTATGTGTATGTGTCTGTGTATGTGTCTGTGTATGTGTATGTCTGTGTGTTTATGTCTGTGTGTGTGTGTGTATGTACTTACCTAATTCACCTAATTGTGGTTGCGGGGGCCGAGACCCAGCTCCCGGCCCCGGTCCCCCACCGACCGCTACTAGGTCCTTTATCTCTCCCTGCTCCATGAGCCCCATCATACCTCGTCCCAAAGCTATGTGTGTGTGTGTGTGTGTGTGTGAGTGTGTGAGTGTGTGTGTGTGTGTGTGTGTGTGTGTGTACTCACCTAGTTGTGTTTGCAGGCGTCGAGTCATAGCTCCTGGCCCCGCCTCTTCACTGGCCGCTACTTGGTCTCTCTCCCTTCGCCATGAGCCTTATCATACCTCTTCTTAAAGCTATGAATGGATCCTGCCTCCACTACATCGCTTCCCAAGCTATTCCACTTCCTGACCCCTCTGTTACTGAAGAAATACTTCCTAACATCCCTGTGATTCATCTGAGTCTTCAACTTCCAGCTGTGCCCCCTTGTTGCTGTGTCCCATCTCTGGAACATTCTGTCTCTGTCCACCTTGTCAATTCCTCTCAGTATTTTATAAGTCGTTATCATGTCTCCCTTACTCTCCTGTCCTCCAATGTCGTCAGGTCGATTTCCCTTAACTTCTCCTCGTAGGACATACCCCTTAGCTCCGGAACTAGTCTTGTTGCAAACCTTTGCACTTTCTCTAGTTTCTTTATGTGCTTGGCTAGGTGTGGGTTCCAAACTGGTGCTGCGTACTCCAGTATGGGCCTAACGTACACAGTGTACAGGGTTCTGAAAGATTCCTTATTAAGATGTCGAAATGCTGTTCTTAGGTTTGCTAGGCGCCCGTATGCTGCAGCAGTTATTTGGTTGATGTGCGCCTCAAGAGATGTGCCTGGTGTTATACTCACCCCAAGATCTTTTTCCTTGGGTGAGGTTTGTAGTCTCTGGCCCCCTAAACTGTACTCCGTCTGCGGTCTTCTTTGCCCTTCCCCAATCTTCATGACTTTGCACTTGGTGGGGTTGAACTCCAGGAGCCAATTCCTGGACCAGTCCTGCAGCCTGTCCAGATCCCTTTGTAGTTCTGCCTGGTCCTCGTCCGATTGAATTCTTCTCATCAACTTCACATCATCTGCAAACAGGGACACTTCGGAGGTTATTCCTTCCGTCATGTCGTTCACAAATACCAGAAACAGCACCGGTCCTAGGACTGACCCCTGTGGAACCCCACTCGTCACAGACGCCCACTCTGACACCTCGCCACGAACCATGACTCGCTGCTGTCTTCTTGACAGGTATTCCCTGATCCATTGGAGTGCCTTCCCTGATATCCCTGCCTGGTCCTCCAGCTTTTGCACTAATCTCTTGTGTGGAACCGTGTCAAACGCCTTCTTACAGTCCAAGAAAATGCAATCCGCCCACCCCTCTATCTCTTTTCTTACTGCTGTCACCCTGAGTGTGTACTCACCTAATTGTACTCACCTAATTGTGGTTGCAGGGGTCGAGACTCAGCTCCTGGCCCCGCCTCTTCGCTGTCCGCTACTGGGTCTCTGCTCTCCCTGCTCCATGAGCTTTATCATACCTCGTCTTAAAACTATGTATGGTTCCTGCCTCCACTACGTCACTTTCTAGGCTATTCCACTTCCTGACAACTCTATGACTAAAGAAAAACTTCCTAACGTCCCTTTGACTCATCTGAGTCTTCAACTTCCAACTCTGACCCCTTGTTTCTGTGTCCCATCTCTGAAACATCCTGTCTCTGTCCACCTTGTCAATTCCTCGTAGTATTTTATATGTCATTATCATGTCTCCCCTAAACCTCCTGTCCTCCAGTGTCGCCAGGCCGATTTCCCTCAACCTTTCTTCGTACGGCAATCCCCTTAGGTCTAGGACTAGTCTTGTTGCAAAGCTCTGCACTTTCTCTAATTTCTTGACGTGCTTAACCAGGTGTGGGTTCCAAACTGGTGCTGCATACTCCAACATGGGTCTGACGTACACGGAATATAGAATCTTGAACGATTCCTTAGTGAGGTATTGGAACGCTATTCTTAGATTTGCCAGCGCCCGTATGCTGCAGCAGTTATCTGGTTGATGTGTGCCTCAGATGTGCTCGGTATTATACTCACCCCAAGATCCTTTTCCTTGAGTGAGGTTTGCAGTCTTTTACCACCTAGCTATACTCTGTCTGCGGTCTTCTTTGCCCTTCCCCAATCTTCATGACTTTGCATTTGGCAGGGTAAATTCGAGGAGCCAGTTGCTGGACCAGGCTTTCAGCCTGTCCAGATCCCTCTGTAGTTCTGCCTGGTCCTCGTCCGATTTAATTCTCCTCATTAACTTCACATCATCTGCAAATAGGGGCACTTCTGAGTCTATCCCTTCCGTCAAGTCATTCACATATACCAAAAACAGCACTGGTCCTAGGACTGACCCCTGTGGAACCCCGCTCGTCACAGGCGCCCACTCTGACACCTCGTCACGTACCATGACTCGTTTTTTGCCTCCTGTCAGGTATTACCTGATCCATTGCAGTGCCTTTCCTGTTATGCGTGCCTGATCGTCTAGCTTTTGAACAAATCTCTTGTGAGGAACTGTGTCGAAGGCCTTCTTGCAGTCCAAAAAAATGCAATCTACCCACCCACCCCCTCTCTCTCGTGTCTTACTTCCGTTACCTTGTCATAAAACTCCAGTAGGTTTGTGACACAGGATTTCCCTTCCCTGAAATCGTGCTGGTTGTCGTTTATAAGCTTATTCCTTTCTAGGTGCTCCACCACTCTCCTCCTGATAATCTTCTCCATGACTTTGCATACTATACACGTCAGTGACACTGGTCTGTAGTTTAGTGTCTCGTGTCTGTCTCCTTTCTTAAAAATTGTGACTACATTTGCCGTCTTCCATACCTCAGGTAGTTGCCCAATTTTTTTTTTCAAGAAGTCGGCCGTCTCCCTCCGAGGCAGGGTGACCCAGAAAGAAAGAAAATCCCCAAAAAGAAAATACTTTCATCATCATTCAACACTTTCACCTCACTCATACATAATAGGTATATATATTTAAGAAAAAAAAACGGTGTAAAAAATTAGTTTTGTGAGAAACCTGACCTAGAGACCTTACATAGCCTAACCTAATGTATTATATTTTAGCATAATTCTACTAAATATATTACAGATCAGTTTAAATTTATTTAATGTTAATTAAAATCGATTATATACATTTTTCGCTATGCTTAGAATGAATTTTACAGATTTACTGCAAAAAATAAAATTTCACTCTGCTTATTCGGCAGAAATGACCCTTGTTTTTTTAGGCCAAACTTGCTGATTCGACTTAGTCGGTACGACATGTATGTAAATATTTCGTCTACACATCCTGTATCCTACCTAAATTCTCTTTATTCCTCTGTGATCTACTTTCTACCGTACCACCAATTCAATAATAATTCTATCCTACACTTTACCCGTAAAACTTAAATCTTGTTTCCTTATAATTCATGTACTTTCTCTTGTCCCCTTCACTTAATATAAAGGAACTAGGCATGCTCCCTGCTATTCATTAGATACCTTTCTTTCTTTTATGCAAATAATAAACAAAACAACAACGACTCATAAACTTCGAACCCACCTACCTTCAACATCACTCTTAATCAAATCTGTGCCACTTGCTTTATTCATTTGTTATTCTACGCATTGATTCACACACCTTCCCTCCCCCCCCCACACTCACCTCTGGCTCTTCTTATCTCCTACAGGATGTTATATCTCACTACCCAAGGCATGATGTGATGGCCTCTTTTTCACTGAACAACACTTAAAATATTCTCGCCGTCTTTCCACTACTTACCTCCTCATCCTCTAATATCTTCCCTCTCTCTCGTTTTCAAACAAAAACTTCATTTCCTCACTCGACTTTTTCAATATTTTAATCTCTACAAAACTGTTTCTTATTCTAAGCAAAATTTGCTGATGAAAACTCATTCAAATCTCTCAATGATCCTCCTGTTGCACTCCCGCAATACTTGTTTTAACTCTCTCCTAATTATAATTACTTTTACGACCCTCTCGTATGCTAATTTTTCTCCCTTACCACACTTTTTATGTTATCATTTCTCTTTCCCTGCTGATATTGCCCCAGCCTTCATACTATTGTTTTTCCTTATTCTCTGTAGTAATAAAGGTTAAATAACTCTCTCTGAAGTATGCATATATATATATATATATATATATATATATATATATATATATATATATATATATATATATATATATATATATATGTATATATATATATATATATATATATATATATATATATATATATATATATATATATATATATATATATATATATATATATTATAAAGTCACTGGTGGGTACAAAGGAGTCCCTTCTAGATGATCTTACACAGGTGATGACACGGGGACAGGAAATGGGACTCATCCTGAATCCATCCAAATGTGAAATCTTGTCAGTCAATCAACAAGTGATCGACGCAGTGAGATCAAGACTACCAGGAGCATCAGTCATTGCCTCCACAAATAGCGTCTTGCTTGAAGCACCTCTGGTGCCATTGACTCAATTCTCAGGAAGAAACTGGATGAGCTGAGGAGGATGGAACAACTAATATGCAATCTTGGCACCCACGATGCCTGGTACCTTCTCACAAAGTGCTTGAGTCTGCCCAGGTTAACATATTTCCTAAAATGCGCACCCTCATATGATAACCCTATACTGCGTAATACCACAGTATCTTGAGGCACATTTTTACGAAAGTACTAAACCTTACTCTAGAAGACGGGCAGTGGGACCAAACTACACCTCCAGTCAAACTAGGATTGCATTACCTGCTTTCCTGTCCTCGTGTGTTGCATCCAGGGGACTTGTAGCAGCGATTCTCTCTGAACACCTTAGGAATAATGCTGGAATTCATGACCAAAAGTTCGTTGATGGAGCCACGGTATGAGATAATCTAACGGGCTCCGAAACCAAACTTGTTTCCCCCCAACTGCTACAAACAGTCACACCGGGATATCCCAATAGTGGAGAATATAGCATCAACAATGCTTCGAAGTGTGTCGGGAAAGAATAGAGCCCACCTCCTAGCAGTGAGAGCTCCTCATGCAGGGGACTTCCTGTTGACTGTTCCTAACTCCTCCCTCAGCATACGTCTCGATCCACAGACCATCAGCACTGTTATTGCCTTTCGCCTTGCTGCCCCTATTCTCACCAATAACAGGTGTATTTGCGGCAATGAATAGGCAGACTGATTCGGATACCATGGTCTTGTTTGCTGTAGATCCAAGGAAAAGATTGCAAGGCATGGATTGATTAATAACATTAAGAGAAGCCTCACAACTGCCGGATGCCCAGCAATAAGGGAGCCACCCCAACTATGCAGATCTGATGGTAACCAAAAGCGTCCAGACGTTACCACTCTTCAATTATTATTATTATTTTATTATTATTATCAAAGAAAGCGCTAAACCGACAAAGGTCTATCACTCTTCAAGCTTGGACAGATGGCAAGCAGGTGGTGTGGAACTACACATGTGTGTCCACATTGGCTGATACCTATCTCCAATACACCAAGGAGGAAGGAGGGGCAGCTGCCAGCTTCATGGAGTCCTAGAAGTCTAGAATATATGGTGAACTTGCCCATCATTATATGTTCGTTCCTATATGCTCGGAGACCCTTGGCCCATGAAGGAGCTAGACAAAAGACTCATCAGGGTAACTAGGAATCCCATGGCAGCTACTTTTCTATTCCAGAGACTCAGCGCAGCGGTTCAGAGGGGTAATGCCTGTTGTATCCTGGGTACGTTCCCCAGCTCTGAGGAGCTGGGTGAGATTTTTGCATTATAATCTGTGATAAACATGTTGCAATATGTACTTAAAATGTATCCCTCAAACCTCATGTACTGTATATACCATCTTTATACCAGCAATGCATCTTTTAAATCTTTTGTACCATATTATGTAATAAAATATAATTATTTGTAAAAACAATTATTAAAAGATGGGGTGGTAGGGGATATGGAATATTCAAATGGCTTCAGGA